>CAJDSM010046928.1:6442-17189 GCA_903981925.1 Ostrea lurida | reverse complement strand
ACAGCCAATTAATATGACTTTTAATCAAAATGAATGTGGTTGTTTTGGACCATATGATTAACGTTTTATACTTTGTTACTTCCCATTTTATATATTTATACAATTATCGAGACAGAATTACTTTGGGATTGAACCTACTTGGAAATAGTTAGAAAAGGTGATATGTAACGAACAGTAAGAGATCTAGCTCACTTTTTCTAGGTTTTTTATGTTCAAACCATAATTGTTCATTTCACCATTATGTTTTAATAATACTATTCAGTAATTCTACCATTTCCAATTATGTGATCTTAACTACTCAGCAATTACGTTTAACTTCAAAAACAGATAAGAAATTATCACCAAGAAGTGTTCAAGTCTGTAAATAACGTTAGAGCTATGCTTAGAGAGCAGTATGTGTGTTGTTGTGTGTGTTGAATTACAAATGGAAACTTATTTAATGATAGGTGAGAGGCAATTCCACGTTCCGTGACGCTACAGTGGACGGGCTTGACACATGAGCAAGTCATTGGTCATGTTGCATTTACTTCATTTATTTTAAAATCAACCATGTGATGGACTTACACACTACGAATCTGGTTAACTTACTCTTGTATTACACTGTATTACCCTCGTAAATTGCTGAAAGTAAAGCTAAATTAAAAAGGTTTATAACTTAATAGTGCATTCAAGTACCACCAGTGCTTGATTATCTGCAACTGAAATGTATTGCGTTTCGTCGCATTTGGCTTTTATGTGTCGTACAATATATGCATGGACTATGAGGTAATCAACAGAAAATTGTATAGGCGATAATTAAACCTTTAAAGCCCTTACATGCTACTTGGAGAAACGGAATCGCACATGCTCAGATATACGTTTTCACGAAGACCAACTAGCCAGCATGCTGGCCTTTCCGTCAAGCCGAGATCGGAACACTGTGATATAGAAAAAGGCCAAACAATGTTACAGACACGGATCTAACATTGATATCACGTGGTAACCTACAGCTGGGGGGGGGGGGGGTCTAAATCAGCAATTCGTAAAATATGGGATTAAACATTGTTTTTAGTGTTTATTGAGTAAAAAAATGTTTTAGATTGAAAAGGCGAAGGAAGCACATGATATAAATCTGTAATACTTGATCCGTATACGTTAAAAGCATTGCAAAAAAAACCCTGCCTGAACAATCTAAAGGCAAAGATAACGACAGTGAGCAATCTTCGTAAGGTCCCAAATTGAATACAAAAAACAAGAGTTAGGCAAACTGGACCTCTTGGATAGATATACCAGAGGTCGATCAAGTTGCTTAGGAGCGAGAAAGCATCCCCTGTCAACCGCGTCATACGCCAGCGATTGAGCTCATTGTCCATGATCGAGCTAAACGAGGAATCCGAAGTCAAAATGTTTGTTTTTAAAGAATAGCTTTGCCATGTGCTATTTGCTGCGCCTACGTACCCTTAGTTATTTTTTTTAATACAAAATTTCAAAGAGCGTGCAGCAATGAATTCGGATAGAATTTGTCAAAGGAAAACAGAACACTGAAGTATATTCAGAAAAAGTATTTATATTGGAAGCATAGGGAATATTTCCAGCCCGGCGGGTAAACAATGTGAATGTAATGAGATTTCTTACCAATTACAACTCGACGTAAACGTAGTCATGGACATCGTTCGTACAACACCATAATACACGATGTGTCCTTTACCTCCCCTTTGACCTTACGTGATAAACCTTGGGTCTTACATCACATTTCGCAAGGCAAACTTTACTTCTGTTCCTTTGAAAATGTTTTGTATGGGTAGTACAAGAAACAAACTAAAAATAGGGTCACTTGGATTCCTCAACACCGGGAATACCAGACTTGATTGAGTATTGATTGGGGATGTTGCCTATTCACAGGCTCTTTGTTCCACCGCGCATTAATGACGAAAGTGAACTCAAGAAACCTCGCCGATTCACTACAATCTTAAATTTGACAATAGACGGAATTGATGGCAGTCAACATCAAACAACAATCCTCAACCATAAAAAAGTTACAGTCCTGCATCCCGCCTTATTTTTAAGATGAAATCCACACCTTGTATTTCATACAGATACTAGTTCACTATTGCCACCCAAGTTATTTTAATTACAAACAGAACGTTGCAGGTGCCTAGATTTGAAGAGTACAGACGGAAATCCTCCAATGTACATGTTCTCTATCCTTCATTTAATTATGGATCCCGCTGTCATGTTATTACTGGGAATAGATATAGTCCAAAATGGGATCTTAAAAGCCCTCATTTCAAAAGGTCCTAAATTCCGGGACCTCGTCATTTAAATGGCGACAGAATTTCATGACTATTAATGAAATTCTGTGGAAGGAATACGCCAGACGTTGGGACAAAATTCTGAGGAGAGGATTCATTGACACTTTGTCTGAATGGAATCAAAAGTATTACGGAAATTATTAAATCCCGTATTAACCATTTTAGCGGGGAAAAATGCGTACTATTTACCCTTCTGTCTTTTAAGAAGCCAGAAGTTGGTTAACATGAGTGATACATTAGACTACATGAAAACTTTGCTACTGGTTCCAGCTATAAAGCAAGTAACGAACTTGTCTTTGTTTGTAAAAGTCACTTATATACTATGTCTTTAAATGAACTAGGGTTACTTCAACATCTGGGATCCTACTTATACTCCTAGGCAATCGGACTAAAGATGAAATTCTTCAAAATCACCTTTTCTGTTTTGAATACTTTCAATATTCCGAAAGAATCAAGATCAATTTTGAATTACCATAACCTTACTGGATTTCCAAAATGCATAGAATCCTTTACAAACAAGATACATCGCTGGTTCCCAGTAAATAGCTCGTACCAAGCCTTCTATCCTTACTACTAACAAAACTAATAACAGCTGTTAAAGCGTCACTTCAGAGATACTGTTCCACTACATTATTCCAGAAGTGCGGTGTCAATCAGAGTGGGATTCTGCAAAAACTAATAAGAGAGCTTATAGAAACCCTCAAGTTCACGAGATTTTCTAAAAATTGACCGCATCAAACATGATTTCTCCACACTTTATACAACAATCCTCACGATAATTAAAATCATAACTTTTTCAGATAATTGATAATTGCTTTATTGAACAAAAACGGCACCCAGAAAATACAAGTTTCTGTCATGAAACAAGATACTATTTTTTCGCTCTGATTGCCCACACAAGTACTCTGAAGAAAGATATTAGAGCAGCTTGGGTTTCTTATAGATAAATTATTTACTGTGTCTTTTGGAGGACCATGTCTTCCACAATCTGTTGGTTTCCTTATGGGGTACTTAAGTTGTGCCCCCTTATTGCGCAGACTTATTTTTATATTCATATGGAGCAGAACTGTTGTTCAGAAAACTTTACGGATAAAAACAAAAACTTGCCGTGTTGCCGTCAACCTACTTATAGGATATAGGCGATGTCCATCAATTAACAATCAGTAATTTTCACAATTTATGCCATTTGATTATCCTGACGAAACTTGAAATAAGGACACGCACGAGAATGACAGATGTGCTTCATATTTGAGAGATTTTACTTAATATTGATCTAATGGCAGACTGACAACTACATTATATGATAAACGTTGTCATGACTTTTGACTTGCAATTGTCAACTTTCCTTTTGTTTGTTGTAATGTTACCACTATCACCTGCTTTTATGGTGTGTATGTCTCTGCCAGTTTATTCGATACGCAATGCGGAGGCCATGCTGTATGATTGATTTTTTAAAGCGAGTGCACACACCTCTATCAAAAGTTGATGTTTGCAGGTTATACGAATATCTTGGTTTTAAGAGTCACTCATTTCACATTTCTACGGGTGCTTATAATTGACCTTGTTTGCGATACAAAGTGATCACTAAGTCATATGATTGACTGATTTGTTCATTACCCTTTTAGTTAGACTGTCATTTTCCATTACTAGATTTGACGACGGTAACCCGTTACTTATGTTTCGACTACAGGCTCACGGCGGGTGTGAACCTGTGCGAGAGGTATGCTTACTCCTCCATGCAACCTGATCCTGCCTTCCCGCTTTTCGTCAACGGTCTCGTGTTGCCCCTACACTCGATTTTGTATCTACTGTTTCAGCCATACCACACGCTCTAACTTGGATGCTCTGCCTAACTTACGTTTTACTCTGATCGCGCGGTGTTGGACTATGATTACGTTTCATTACTTTGTGAACTTCGCCATTTTATATTAAATAACAAAAGGAATTTTTCCATATTGTAAAAGGTTGGCGCGAACGTGTTCTCCATTCGGTCTTCAAGGTGTCGATGTAGCTAACTGGTGCGTGAGACAACAGAACATCTCGGGTAGCCAGGTGCTAACTTATGTACATCTTTCAACTTGATTTCAAGCGCTCAAAATCTGGCGCGGCCTGCCAATTTGTACACGCTAAATCACACACACATCATTTCTTATACTCTGCAATACCGAAGCAATGCAAGTTTTTCAACACTAATTGTTGTCTATGAACTAATTAAGGACATTTGTTATTACACATTATAATTCGTACAACACAATCTTCCGGTGCATATTTGCACCAGACTACAAGTTTTACCACTAAACTCTCTAAATGGTCTGCATATTAACTAGATTTGAACTATAATTTAAAACAACAATAAATGCTTATAAACTAATAAAAATCTTGCAGAAGAAAAAACATTGTTCTCTCAGCGTGAAGAATCCCTTCGAAGCGTCTAAGTATTTATTTCTAATAATTATATACATAAACTTTCAGATGTCTTATTCTAAATTCTTTTAAAGCTTCTACATATCTTTACTAAAATCACCTGCAATTTTAACTTATTAGAATTAAATTGCTTTAACAAGTTCATAATTAGATAAATACCTAGAGGACTACATCAGTAACGGTCCGAAGATCGCGTGATTTCATGTAAGGTGTACTCTGCTTGCGGGTTCTGACCCATACATACGGCAGGCGTCTTCTCCAGCGCTATGACGCAACTTGAAGTAATGGACTACGTCATGTAAATTCTCTAAGTTATCTCAAAATCCTATGCTTTTATCAATGCATGAATAAACAAACTGAGATTATTATGAGATAGTCATCATTTCATTTATTATTCTATGATTTTATCTAAAGTGTGATGTTTTATCTGACAAGCATATTGATTAAACATACAAAGCTGCAGGGGGGTCGAAAACTATCGGGTATCGCGGATATCTTCAGGTTTGTGGCCATACGGGTTCTATGTTTAAGAGAAGCCGTAGGCCTTTCCAGTATATACAAGCGATAATTAGGAATCTCGCTAAGAACTTCCAAATTATGTACAATATCTAAGCAAATACTGTAAAACATAATTTCTTGTGTCTAAACCAATCTATTTGTACATCCTAGTTCCAAGTTTTTAAACCTGAAGAAACGATATGGCACTTCACAACAACCTACTAAAACTACGTAAAAAAGTGCCAGAAGAACAACACTATCAAACACTTAACCACAGCATTTCACCCAACGGACGGGCCATAATGGCAAACTAGATCGTTATAACAACCATAAAATATTGCCAATAATAGCTTAAATGTGACCGTCGAAACCCCTGCAACAACGAACTTATTTGTAAGTAGCCTGTCTCGATTTAAAAAAAAAACTGATCATACGCAGAACATTACCCCTTTATTTATGGTAGCATTATTCACATCAACGCTTATGGTGTGTATGTCTCTCAACTTATCATAACGGGAATCGCTTGCTCTATTTTCGAATCAGTATTTGAACTCGAGGCAGGCTACTTACAGACAAGTTGATTGTCGCAAGGGTCAACAGTTACGTTTAAGGCCAGCATTTTCGAAATTCTGCGGTCGTTTATTAACAATTTAGTTTACCAATATGACCTGCCGATTGAGTCAAATGCTGTCATGATGCGTTCATAAACCATTTTAGGGCCGTTATTCACACGATGATTTGACTACCGATTGTTCGTTTACGCTGATCAAGGACTGTGGGCTCACGGGGGTGTTGTACTCCTCCTAGGCACCTATCCCACCTCGGTGTGTCCAGTGATCCGTTTCGCCCAACTCTTGTTTTGTATTCTATTGAGGACTTTACGAGATTAGATCACTGTTCTAGTTCTATTTGCATTTACATGTATTAGCTGAGGTGGACATACCACGTGATGCATGGTATACAGAATAGGCGAAGGTAACATTTCGTGTTAAACGTACATATCGCAAAAACCATATACAAAATACGGTGTAGGGCAGACCACGGACTCCCGACAAAGCGAAGCGTACGCTCAGGCTTTTGTTTTTCTTTTAATTCATAACACATTTTCAAAGGGACAGAGTACAGTGTGCGAACCGATGTGGACCTTAATGGTTATGACGCTAAAGCAAAAGGGAGGGAAAAAGAAAACATCCTTGTATTATGGGTTTCTAATGCTCTTGCATTTTATTTGAATCCAGTGACTGACTGTTATTTGTTGTTTTTTAAGTCCCACTGGAATATTTCACTCATATTAGTGAAATCATTCGTGAAAAACAAAATCTTTCAGAGATATTCAAATTGACTTTTAATCGCAATGTTGAGATTATGATACTGATGCTAAGCCCCAGCATGCGGCCCAAAGGAAAAATTGCTATGAAAGTCTATTTTGGCTCTCGAAACTATGTTGAGTTCGTTCATTCAAAAATAGAACTTAGGCCATTTCTTTCATTCTTAGTTTCTTTCTTCCAAAACCGTTGCACAGCTGTTCTGTTTTGGTTTTTACCAACAAGATTGAAATAGTTCACTCTTCGATCCCCCCCCCCTATATCATGGTATCTTATTTGACGATTATCGTCTGTTGTATATTAATGTATATATTTCGACAGCATGTTGACATCAATGAAGAAACTGGTTTATAAAAGAAAGAGAAATGGAAGCATATGATGAGGAGAAACGGGTCCGACAACCAGGTATTTAGATGGTAAACGGTTTTCTAAAACACCTTGCGTCTTTTGAAGATTTAAAAAATGAAGAAAACTCAAGATTGAAAAATTATAATAATAAAAAACAAAACGAAGGTAACATCGGGGTTAACGTATATATAAAGAGCCGGCCGGTATGTAGATACTTCACTAATTTTTAACCATATCTAAATGAATGAAAAAAACATTGACCCTCTAGCAATATGATAATAACAGCTTCGCGTACTAACTAATATTGCAAACAAAAATTCGATAACCAAGAATAATGAAGAGTTCACTAGGTTGTGTCCTATAGCTTCCATATAGATGATCCCGGGACAGCGTCACCTGAATTCGAGTTCTTTATCTATGTAACACTTGGATTTCCTGTCATTCATATCAGAAATAAATGGACCTATACAAAGATAAGATCCAAGATACTTTAGAGCGTGTTTCCTGGTTTTAGTTTGCATGCATATCCACTTAATAGAATAATTAGTTAATTTTGCATCAAATAAGATTGTATGTGTTAGAATAGTATCGTGCATGTTGATTCCTATTTTGAGGGCTCTTAGGTTTTTCTTTCAATATGAAAATGTATTGATTGTAAGGTTCAAATTGTTGGTAAATATCCCATAAGCAGTGCAAGCCTTTCTTCTTTCAAACTTGAGTTTCTAAATATTTTTCTTTTATTTTAAAGTTTTCAAATACTGGCTATTAAAATGAACCTGTTGTGAGTACAGTTACTCTTTTCATACACTTAATTTTATTTCAAATGTTCATTAAATATTGTGCAAAATATTCTTAGGCCGTCCGTGGCAATCTGTAATACTGCTATGTGTCATATCTATATTATGATATAAATATCGATCAGCAAACTGAGTTGCGGGTTTATTTTCTGTGGGTTATTTTCTTACCCATGTGTATACATATGATATTAGAAGAAGAATATTTGGCAGACTTAAAATCAATAAGCGGAGAAGTGTTAATTACTTANTTATTTTCTTACCCATGTGTATACATATGATCTTAGAAGAAGAATATTTGGCGGACTTAAAATAAAAAAGCGGAGAAGTGTTAATTACTTGTGAAAGCTGAAGATAACGGATCTTGGTCAATTTTCATAACTCTTGAACAGAACGCAAAATTAAGGGTATGACAAACATACCTCTGGACACATCAGAAGTGAGATCAGTTGCCTAGCACCCTTTGTCGACCGGTCACACCCGTCGCCAACCCTATATCTTTATCAGTAAAAGCAAAGATAACGAACAGTGATCAATCTCGTAAGATCCAAATAGAATTTAAAACAACAAGAAATGGGCATACACGGACCCCTGGACACACAAGAGATGGAATCAGGTTCCTAGGAGCAGCAAGAATCCCCTTTTGATCGGTCACACCGCCGTGCGCCCATAATCTTGATGAGGTAAACGGAGCAATCCGTATAATCCGTAGTCAAATCAGTGTATGAGAAACGGCTGAATAATTGTTATGAAAACACATTTGGCANAATCAGTGTATGAGAAACGGCTGAACAATTGTTACGAAAACACAGTTGACAGCATTTGACTCAATAGTAGGTCATACTGGTAAACTAAATCGTTAGAACGACAATGGAATTTACGAAATGCTACCTTTAAACGTGAAAGTTGAAACCCTTGCAACAACAACTTGTTTGTAAGTAGCCTGTCTCGATTAAAAAACCGGATCATACGCAGAACAAGTTCTTGCGTATCGAATAAGTTGAGAGGCATACACACACCATACGCAGGTGATTATGGAATGTTGCTATATAAATATGGGAAGTTGATTATGGAGAAGCTGAGGTAAACTGAGTAATCCGTACTCATAATTAGTGTGCAAGGAAAGGACTTAATTGCACGGGTACTTGACGTTCTAAATATATTTGATAATAACTATATCTTTTCGTAAAAAAATAATTGACAAAATTATTTGTATGGCTGATTCAATATGCAAGAGCATTTACTGCCTATGATCATTTTATTTATCGAGGAAAGATACAAAAGTTGATATTACAACGGCTTCCATAGTCTCATTTAAAGTCTTTTTTTTGCAATTCTTTATCATCGTACTTTGCAATTACAACCTGTCATTAAGTTGAATGTCGCCTGTTGTGTGTTACGCCGTTATTTGCAAAACAAACTGGATTATGGATTACAACATTTACAGTAAGTGTCACCAATCAACAGGGAATGTTTACTCTTGATCCCATTCTCTATCTCTGGTGTTTCCAGGGTATATCCTCTCCATTATACATTCTTGTGGGATTCATGAGATTGACTACCTTTTATTGTCTTCACGTTGTCATTAACATTTCTCTTATTTCAAATGATGGGTAGAGTTTTAACTAATTACTTAATAAATTGCCCTAATTCTTCAAAGTATACAGAGAATCTTAATCGTTTGAGGTATTTTAAGTCTTATGTTGACTTCAATAATAGTGTTTCGTATCGTGAATAGTCTGTTATATGCACAACGTTGATGCAAGATGTTACCGAACATCATCGGTTCAAACAAGAAATATAAATCATTAATGTCTTTCCTTACTATAGAGTGAGTCTTTCAATATAAATCGGTCATATGCCTTATTTTACTCTATCTTGCACAAGATGGACATCTACAAGGTGTTTATACTGGGTTGTATTGGAAGTATTTATGTTGTGTCTGGGTTGCTCTTGGACACCCACACTGGTGGAAATGAGTGTGTCACAAGAAATGAGTTTATGACCGTCATTGCAGCTCTTAATTCTTCTATCATTAAGGGTAAGTACCCCAAGTCAATACAGGTACCTGGGTATCAGATATACAAAAATCTTTACTTTTTACTATACTTCTTTGTCTTGATTTTATTTCGATTACATTGAAATATGAAAGTCTAATAGTCTTGAATGGAAAATGTAAATCAAACTTCCTTAGTATTTCTAGACAAATGCTCTCGCCTTCAGGTGTTTCCCTGCTCTTGTGAATTTGTTTACACGTTTTCCAACTGTCAAACGCATACAAAAAAGCTCCTTCAACCCTAAATTTCTGAAAGTGTCCATCGAAAAAATATTGTACCATCAACTTAGAACGAATCAATTGCCTCATAGTGACGAGACGATGATGCCGTTATTACGAAATAGTCACCTCGTTATATAAATATAGTTTTGGTAAACACCACTCAGGTTCTACCTACCTACAACAAGAAAAACAACAACAAACAAACAACCCCACCCCCAAAAATGTCGCAAGCCTTCAAATATCATGAAATGAATTAACGTTTCTAAAATATAAGGAGGTTGTACTAAACAAAAACTTATCCTCCCATATTAATTCACTGAAATAGTTTCTATTTATCCCATAGGAAAACATTATTGTTTTGTTAAGTGACAAGAGGTATATGATTAGGTAATAAAAACCAATACCCTCAATGCATCACAATGGGTATTCTAGTGTGAAACAAAGAAATATTAAGCTACACATGTATTTGAAAAGCATTGCATTCCTGATGAAACTTTAGTGATAAATCATTTACTTCAAATCAAAATGCAGTTAATCGGCAAGAAATTCAACACGCAATGCTATATATTGTGATGAGAAGGGTGGATTGAAATGCCTTCAATCATTAACCAATCAAATTACAGCTTTTCTAGCCAATCAGGAGTTAATATATTGACCAATCAACTTGGGGCAACAGGGTATAAATACCGCCGCGCTGAATGTTTCAGTTACTCTGTTCACTCTGCTCTGTGAGTGAACGTGAAGCCGGACCAAGTTTAAGGACTGTCTCGGAAAGCAACAGAATTGTTA
>CAJDSM010046925.1:4304-17814 GCA_903981925.1 Ostrea lurida | reverse complement strand
CTGCAATTGTGGCAATGATTTCTAGTCCCTACCAACAAAGTCAAAGCAGTGATTTTTAGTCCCTACCAACAATTTAGTCAAAGCAATGATTTTGTCCCCTACCAACAATTAGTCAAAGTAATGATTTCTAGTCCCTACCAACAATTTAGTCAAAGCAATGATTTTAGTCCCCTACCAACAATTTAGCCAAAGCAATGATTTGATTTAGTCCCCTCCCAACAATTTAGTCAAAGCATGATTTTAGTCCCCTACAACAATTTAGTCAAAGCATGATTTCTAGTCCCTACCAACAAAGTCAAAGCAGTGATTTATAGTCTCCTACCAACAATTTAGTCAAAGCAGTGATTTTTAGTCCCTGCCAACAATTTAGTAACATGTTTCACACCTCGAACAAAGATTTTGCCCATACCAAATCACTTGGTACACCCCTAGTCCAAGCTCCATGGTTGGGTAACCGTACCATTGTATTTGCAATTATCAGATCAATGATTGGTAGCTATCAAGGACTGGACGTCATGCTTTCTGAACACAATGTTCAGTGATTACATTGACCCCCCATAAAGCCAGCAAAAAACTTTACCAAGATAGATATGCTGATAGACATAATGGAAAAATACAATTTATTTAAGATATCTACTCTCTCTCTTCTTTATTCCTATGTATCTGAACGCTGCATTGAAATAGATTTATGTGTACTCACATCACAATCCGACATATCCACCCATCAGGCAATTCAATATACACGGGAACTTTGATATCATTCTACCAGCAAATCTGATCTGTGTCTGTTAATTGGTAGTCCCCCCCCCCCCCCCCCCAATCCATTTCATGATCCTTTTCAGAATTAATATCCAGAAAACATGGGAAATCCTTTCCATCTTGTCCGAAAATGTCCAAAGAACAGTATTAGTAAGTTCCTAACAAAAACATTTGAAAAGACATGACAGCCACTCTTAAAACGTGTAGAAAAAATCCTCATAATCTTGAAATCTGAACATGCTTGGGTTTCTTATAGATAATATTTATGTAGTCTTTGGAGACAGTCTTCCACAATCCGTTGGTATTCCTATGGCACTAATTGTGCCCCTTATTGGCGACTTATTTTTATATTCATATGAAGCAGAATTTGTACAAAACTGTTACGGGATAAAAACAAAAAACTTGCCGTGTCCTTCAACCTTACATATAGGTATATAGATGATGCGTTATCAATTAACAATCATAATTTTCACAATTATGTCCATTTGATATATCCCGAAGAACTCGATATAAAGGACACACAGAATCTGACAGATCTGCCTCATATTTGGATATTTTTACTTAACATTGACTCTAATGGCAGACTGACAACTACACTATATGATAAGCGTGATGACTTTAACTTTGCAATCGTCAACTTCCCTTTCTATGTAGTATATACCACTATCACCTGCATTGGTGTGTATATCTCGCAGTTGATTCGATACGCAAGAGCATGCTATGCGTATGCGGATTTTTTAAAGCGAGGCCAACTACTAACAAAAAAGTTAATGTTGCAGGGTTATAAACGAATCTCGTTTAAAGTCATATTTCGCAAATTCTACGGTCGCTATAATGACCTTGTTTGCGATTACAAAGTATTACTAAGTCATATGTTGACTGATTGTTTTCATACATTTGTTAGACTGTCATTTTCCTACTAGATTTGACTACGGGTAATCCCGTTTACTTTATTTCGACTACGGGCTCACGGCGTGTGTGACCGGTCAACAGAGGATGCTTACTCCTCCATGGAACCTGATCCTACCTTCGCTTTGTCGGAGGTCCGTGTTGCCCAACACTCGATTTTGTATATGTTTTTTGGATTATGATTACGTACTTTAAACCCTTACCTGGCTCTGGAATACAGGTAAATTACCCTGAGGGTCCCAATTAACAAACCCAGCCAATACAAAATTGCACCAATCAAGAAAAATACTGATGATCTTGATTAAGGATAAATGAATGCAGAAGGGTAATAAAAAGTTAAACTGGAACCACAAAGAAACTTGATTTCTCGTGTAAAACATGTACTAAGTATGTTGTTTAAACTTTTCTCTCGCCACTCGATTTGGTCCCTCGCTTCGCTCGGCACCAAATCTCTTGGTACTCGAGAAAAGTTTACCAACATATACTTAGCCAATGCAATGATTTTAGTCCCCTACCAACAATTTAGTCAAAGCAATGATTTTAGTCCCCTACCAACAATTTAGTCAAAGCAATGATTTTAGTCCCTACCCACTTTAGTCAACGCAATGATTTTAGTCCCCTACCAACAATTAGTCAAAGCAATGATTTTAGTCCCCTACCAACGAAGTCAAAGCAATTATTTTAGTCCCCCTACAACAAAGTCAAAGGGGACTTTAGATTTTCACTCCATTTGTCTATCCATCCGTCAGTCCAGCAAATCAATTTTCTACACTTTTTTTTTCACTGTTTTTGTAGTTACACTGTATTTTATTTTATATTTGGTACATTGCTTGCCTACAAGTTACAGATAAGTTCGAATTTGATTTCAGTCCATTAATTTTTTGCCCTTAAAAAGATATTAATACTTAGTAGTAAAGTCTCAAAAGTTTGTTGATTCTTTCATATGGTACGTATATCTGTTAGTAATTTTGATGATCAGTTTTGATTCTTGACTCTTTTGCTACTCACCTCCCATTTCATGATTTTCTTTATGCAAAAGGAAATGTTTTACTAATTACCTACAGCATGTAAACAATATGTGTAATAGAAAGAAAACAGTCTGGTCTATCTTGCTCATGAACACATGCATATCTTCCATACCCATATGGATGAACCTATAACAAAAGAGAATAACAAGGATGTGTAGATTTTGAAACACGTTTTTTATTCATAATTCTAATGTGAACATTGGCGACAATTTAATTGTTGTATGATTTTTGTTAACAGATAACTCATATCACAGTCTTCTGCACGCAAAGTAACATGGTGAACATTGGAGATCTATAAATCTGAAAATATGACATAAATGATTTATAATATCAACATCTTCAAATCAAAATGAAAAAAAAAAAAAGCTGTACAAAATATGACATATTTTACAACTATTGAAATTCAACCAAATTCCATTCATAGCATCTATCTAAATGTAAACATAATACAACTAAAATATTTCAACATTATATGAAGTTCAAGATGCAAATGTACACCAATAGGAAAAGGCAAATGAATTCTTTTAATGTAAGCACAGGTACATTTGTACTATAAATGTAGGGCAAACATGTAAATGCATTATTTGGGCAAATCCAACAATCATCTTTTTTTTCTTTTGAAATGTATTTCATCCAAGCAAATTTCTCTATTTCAACGAATTTTAAGACAATATACAGATTTTCTAACATGCACTTCATTCATTCATAATGTAAACAAAACATACAAGTTTGACAATACAATTCAATGAATAGACAAGTCACACAGGAAATATTATGTTATTACATAGTAACATTTGACAACTACTTTGTTTACAGATTAATGTAGAATATGTATCTATTCTACAGCGCAAATTTAAAATCTCTTCTATGAAAAAGAAAAATCTTCCTTTGGAATGTTATACTCTACCGGCAGTTATGCAAATAAATCTTGATCACAAGTATTTTTATCAAAAGCTAACAGCATCTAAGAAATCTGGATGAAAATAATGGTTTAACAATATAGGCATAGATGATCATATTCAGGCTGTACTGTGTATTCTGGCTGTTCTGTGTATTGCACATCATCCCTGTCATTCTCAGTATTTATTGCACTTACAAAGTTAGTATCCTCCCTCTGGCTTGCAGTCATTTATGTCCCCCCCCCCTCCCCTGGCCTGCAGTATTCTATGTCCCTCCCTCCAGCGTGCAATCTTCTTCTAAATCCGTCGGCATCATGACTCCTGAAGACAGAGCTTCCTTCTCTAGAGACGCCAGCATCCTGTTATTAGAATCAATGTATGTTTTAGAATTTACCCATGAATCAAAACCTTTATATCATCATAATCAGAGTCAATGTATGTTTCAGAATTTATCCATGAATCAAAACTTTAATCATCGTATCAGAGTCGATGGTATTTAAAATTCTTCAATGAATCAAAACCTTTATATCATCGTTATCAGAGACAATGTACGAGTTAGAATTGATCCATGAATCAAAACCTTTATATCATCGGTATCAGAGTCGATGTATGTTTTAGAATTTATCCTTAAATAAAAACCTTTAAATCTTTGTTATTAGAGTCAATGTATGTTTTAGAATTCATCCATGAATCAAAACCTTTATATCATCGTTATCAGAGTCAATGTATGTTTTAGAATTCATCCATGAATCAAAACCTTTATATCATCATTATCAGAGTCAATGTATGTTTTATAAGCTACACCCCAGATCATCGTTGCATACATGTATATGGATTAATTTGATTTACATAAAGTTCATTTCTACATGTATTTTAGAAGACTTTACTTAAATGGTTTTAATTCGTGCGTGCGCAGACGTTCGCGGTTTTTTCTATTAATTGTCTATTGTTGTGTTTATTGTACTGCGATTCAGAATCTTTAGTGACAACATATATACATATTGTGTCACACTTGCATGATGCGATCGTTTTAATTTCCCGGGAAATCTCCGACCGCGAACAGCGAAATTAAAAAACCACCGCAATCATTTCCCCATTTATGAATTTGAGTATAGCCACCGATCATTCCCGTAGAGGGACACATACAAATGTGAAAAATTGTGAATTCATGGAATTTTGTTTACTCTTCATGAACATGGGAAACGAGGAATGTAGAGCACCAGTAACGTACAACATCTATTTTTACAAACGTTTCACATTAATCTATTCAAATTTAATTTACGATGTAAATAAAATCTCGAAAACGATATGTAGTTGTTTGTCAAATAGATCTTATTGAAAATTCATATGATAAATTACATATAAACTTGCTGCTGTCGACTTTTTCCCAGACGCAGTGGATTGTCCGTTTACTGACCAATGCTGAGCTTGATTATTATCTAATAAACTATCCCTGGTGATAAATAGTTCTAACAATTGTATTAATTCATATACTACAATAAACTGAAGTACTTCAGATTAAATAATGCATTTTGTTTCATTTCAAGTAATTTTTGAGTGATCTTATTAATCCTTTTGAGAAATGTACTATTTTTAGAACACGAGAAATAATATGACGTCATAACTCGCACCGGCCGCGTTATCAAAAAGTCTATCAACACTTTTTTTTAGATTTCTAAGACATTATAGAACATTTATAGTGGTCTTTGCTTTATTCAGAAATTCCCTACGGCGGCAAATTTGTTAACATATAGGCACTCCACTATTCTAGCATCTTCAAATACAAAATATGAACGGTCCCTGATAGTGTTGACTGAAATTCACAATGCCTCTTTCTCAGTTTGGTGTATTGCTTGAGCACATTCACACACAAAAAAATAGGGGCTTTTATGACGCCTGCTTTGTCAGGTTACTTGGTGGATGCCAAGTTTCGTCACCCATCTCTCAATAAAGTGTGCAATTGCAGTCGCGCGTGTTACGAATTTTAAAAAAACGCTAATTTTGTAGATTTATTGGTGCTTTTTATTTAGGGATTTTGGAGTAAACTTAAACTATGATTGTTTTTAATCACCTCACTACATGATATTTTCAAGGTTATAACCAGTAGCGAAATGGACAACGTACGTTCTGTCGCAATTCGTTAATATCTGCTGAAATGTATTCACAATTTTCTCTGTATTTTTTAATACCTCTAATTGTATTGCAATCTAATATCAGTACATATTCGTGTTTTATCATAAACTGCAACCAACAAGGTGGTCACGGGTTTAAACGTTTTATAAAAAACAAAGTAAGTTACCGGTCGCAATTTCATGTTTATGAATTTCTTTGCGAAAAAACCATCGATAACAATAAAATTGTTAACAGTTCTAAACATTAGAAGAAAATTTTGTGTTTGTGTAAGCTACTATGACTAAGCTATAGAGCCAAATTGCCCATTTTTATTATTGGAGACGGATCAAAATTCTTTAATATCAGAAAGTTATTAAACCAGAATCGTATGTAGGGACTGTAAACACTAGACTGACAAATATTCCTCCAATACAGGTTTTTGAATAGATTTGTATACATTTAACATTATTTATTAGAATTTCCAGAACGTAGAGGGGGTACACCCTCATTGATATATTATGCGATTCAATTGACGTTGAAATTCAAATGCATAAGACGTACGTAGCTTGAAACGTACGTTATCAAATACTTAAAAACACTTTTTGGCACCCTGCATCACTTCTTCACATGCGGTTTTTCAAACCTCTCTTCACAGTAATGGTGTTGTTTGAAATATAAATAAAGCGATTTGTAGAGTTGAGATAGTTTGGATATTTTCATGTAGAACACACTCATTGAAGTTGTCCAGCGAAAATGCTTGCATAATATCGGATGTTTCTTTCTGTACATGGTTTATGGATACTGATGCATCAATAAAAACTTGAAAAATTGTTACTGACTTAAAGATATTTTGATACATTGGCCGGGGAAATGTACGATATAGTGTTTTGGCTTTTGGTGTTTTTTTGGCTTGTTTTGCTAACCTTTGCCATATGCCATGATCAATGCATTTTCTGTATATTGTTTTATCAATCAATACCTGGCATAATGTTGTGTATGTTTCAACTTACTTCGGATACGTCAACAGCTTGTTCTGCGTGTATCAGTTTGTGAAATCGAAGACATGCTACTTACAAAGACAGTTGTGAAGGGGTTTCCAACACAGTCAGTGTTAAAAGGCCAGCCATTTGCAATTGTTAATTTGACAGAACCGTGTCATTGGCGTCAGATTGTCTGTAAAGGCATAAATAATGAACAGTGATCAATCTCGCAAGTGTTCAAATAGATATACAGAAAAAGAATTGGGCATACGTACCCCTGGGACACCACAGTGGTGGTTAGTATCAGTGGTACCTAGAGGAGTAGCGATCCCATGTCGACCAGTCACCCCCTCGATGATGCCCTTAACCTTGATCAGGTAAACGGACAATCCCAAAGTCAAATCAGTCGTGTGATAAGTGGCTTGAACAATGGCTATGAGAACACATCAGTCAGTAATTTGCCATACTGGAAATTTCAATTGTTTGCCAATTGTTAACTGCGGGGTGTGCCGCTTGACTAGGAATTGCCGTTACTCCTCGCTAGAAGATATGATCCCCCACAGTGAACAGGAACTTTGCAAAGGACGTGCCAAATTTGTTCTGTAGTCCATGCATTACAGCACAAATAGAACAGGCCTCGCTTGGACACGGCGCATTGCAAGAGCCTGCAAATACTTTATTACGAGAGGAAGAAATTATCAAACAAATTTCGAAAAACTACTATGGACAGTCCTACACTAGAGGCACATGGCAGCATCCCAAGAATACACTTCACGTAAACGTAATGCCTAGTCAAGAATGCGGACACTTAGCGAAATCCATGCTTCTTGTGTCCTTGACCGTGTACGGTCCCTCTATTCCAAATCTAGATGAAATCCTATATGGGACACAAATGGAAACTTGACAAAATTATCTATAAAATCGATTATTAAATGGCTTTACAATTTACTTGTACTGCCATCCACCTTCTGAGACAATATTGAAACTTGTGTATTGCCGGATGTGTTAGATCCATGGCCAGCTGGTACCCATTACCCCCAATCACTAAAAAATTAAGAATGATTTTCATTTCTTGTCGAGGAACAAGTGATAATGTTTTATTCTATAACTGGAAAGCAGAGCTAAATTTCGACTTCAAATCATAGTAGGCTTTAGACATTATGTCTAGATCTGGTCTCTGTACAACATGTACATGGAAATACGAAGTATGAACTTTTTGAGCAATGAATCACTAGTCATCTTTAGGTCTTCAACTATTATGAAATGGTAATGTCAATAGAACGTGCAATATCGAATCACGGGGATTTCCAACTTGCTTGTTTACCTTGTGCAGGATGAACTTTGACATATCATAAATCTAAGCTGCAATATGTAGCCCTCTCCTTGATTTTTTTTCATTCTGACTTCTGATGGGAGAAGGGCTACCCCCTCCAAAAAATCTTTATTGGCCAGAGGATTGCAACCAATTATGTCCCAGTTGTAATCTCCAATCAGCTGGACGAAAATTGTCTGTGATACGATTAATAGCCCAAATACACTGGTTAATTTGAGAAGTGTCCCTCTGATTTCGGCTTGAAATCAAAAGTTCAACCCATTTTCCACGTCTGTGTGACGCATCTCAGATTCTGCCCTATCTTAATATGTGAAATGTGTTCATCAGCTCATGAGTCAAGAAGACAGCTATTGTTGTCTTTCTATTAACATAGTGGTTAGACTGCTGTATTGGTAATTAGAACAACATTTCCTTTGATAAGAAAATCATGATAATGGGAGGTGAGTAGCAAGAAGAGTCAAGAATCACAACTGGATCATTCAAACATTATAACAGAATACAGTTACCATATGAAAGAATCACAAACTTTTGAGACTTATACTAACTAAAGTATTATAATCTTTTAAGGGCCAAAAAATTAATGTGATGAAATCAAATTCGAACTTATCTGTCAACTTGCTTATGCAAAGCAATGTACTAAATATAAATAAACAATGTATCTACAAAAACAGTGAAAAAATAAGTGCTAGAAAATTGATCTTGCATGGACTGACGGATGGATAGCAGAAATGGATAAAATCTAAAGCTTCGCTTTGACTTTTTGTAAGGGCACATAGACAATAATTTGCTTGTTGACGATTCACATGACTTCTAATTGGCTAGGGGAGCGTAATGGATCCATTGTTACTATGTAATGAATCATCTGTTTGGTGAACTGTAGTTTATGCGCGAATCGTACACTATTTCACATTACTATTTGTACATTGCGATATCTCGACTACACACTGATTTGGTTGGTATTAAATTCTTCGCAGGGGTAGGGGACTAAATATAGTGGTCTTGACGATTAAGATACTATAAACATTGTGGCGTATGGTCGGTAGGTTTTTTAGGGAATGAGGACAACTTAAACTACAAAAATCAATGTTTCTATATGTTTGCAGGGTGAACGCTAATCATTCGTGTTTTTGGGTTAAGTGTGTCTACAGCAATCATTTTCTGCAGTCCGTCTTGGTACTAAAGCCGTTGTTTTGCAGATTATGATTGGTTTTAATCATTGTCATATCTGTTGACTGATTGTTCATACCAGTTGCTTTAGAATGTCATTTTCTCGATAGATTTATCGGGGTATGTCTTTATCGTAGGGCTCACTCGCGTTGTGATGACCGGTCAAAGGGGATGCTTACTTCCTCCATCGGGAAGTAACCCATCACGTACACTAACGTTTTTTGGTCCCCGGCCGAGCTTACCACGCTGGGACCCCGGACCACCACAAATTGTATTACTTTTTATAGTGGCTTGAATGAATGTAACGTAACTTTAACGTTCTTATCCTGGTCATCTCAAACTAATCAAAGCGTTAGATACTTACCCCCGTTTGTAGGTCGCCACCGTAGAAAATCGACGAATTCTATATCGTCCAGCCGGATTCAACAGCTTTAAACTTTGCTATCATTACCTCTCATACATGATTTTCCTATTAATATCATAATGATCTAGTCAAGTACTTGATTTATTATCTAATTGGGAATATGCGTATAATTAACTGATATGCAGTAAATTGCCATGCCAGTGATAGTGGCCAGCGATTTTTTGGTTAATGTGGCTGGGAGTGGTTTTAATTGGGGGACGACCGAGTCATACTACAAAAAGGCGTAGTATTAACTTTTGAGCCATGACCAAAAAACGAAAATTCCTCAGGAGCCATTGCTCGTGGATAAACAGACGTGTAAAGTTAGGATGTTGGGTTTTATAAGATATGTTACGTCTCAGGCCCTACATCACTACCAGGTACCAAGACACTACCTACATATACAAAATCGAGTGTTGGGCAACACGGACCTCCGACAAAGCGAAGGTAGGGATCAGGTCCATGGAGGAGTAAGCATCCTCTGTTGACCGCGGTCACACACGCCGTGAGCCCGTAGTCGAAATAAAGTAACGGGGATTACCCGTAGTTCAAATCTGAGTAGGAAATGACAGTTTCGAACAAAATGTAGAAAACAATCAGTCAACATCATGACTTAGTAATACTTTGTACATCGCAAACAAGGTCATTATAGCGACCGTAGAATTTGCGAATATGACTTTTAAACGAGATTCTTTATAACCCTGCAACATTAACTTTTTTGTTAGTAGTTGGCCTCGCTTTTAAAAAACCGCATACGCATAGCATGCTCCTTGCGTATCGAATCAACTGCGAGAATATACACACCACATTGCAGGTGATAGTGGTATATTACTACATAGAAGGGAAGTTGACGATTGCAAAGTTAAAGTCGATCAGCCGCTTTATTCATGTAGTTGTATGTTGTCAGGTCTGCTCATTAGAGTCAATGTTAAGTAAAAATATCCAAATAGATGAGCGATCTGTCAGATTCTGTGGTGTCCTTTTATATCGAGTTCTTCGGGATATATATCAAATGGAATAATTGTGAAAATTATGATTGTTAATTGAAACGCATCATCTATATAGCCATATGTAAGGTTGAAGGACACGGCAAGAGTTTTTTGTTTTTTCATCCCTAACAGTTTTGTACAAATTCTGCTTCATATGAATATTAAAAATAAGTCTGCCAATAAGGGGGCACAATTAGTGGCCCATAGGAATACCAACGGATTGTTGGAAGATCTGTGTCTCAAAGACTACATAAATATTAATCTATAAGAAACCCAAGCCATGTTCAGATTTCGAAGAAGTTATGAGGATTTTTCTACAACGTTTGTAAGAGTGGCTTGTCATGTCTTTTCAAATGTTTTTGTTAGGAACTTACTAATACTGTTCTTTCTGGACATTTTCGGACAAGATGGAAAGGATTTCCCATGATTTTCTGGATAATTAATTCTGAAAAGATCATGAAATGGATTTGGGAGGGGGGGGACTACCAATTAACAGACACAGATCAGATATGCTGGTGTAGAATGATATCAAAGTTCCCGTGTTATATTGAATTATGCCTGATGGTGGGATATGTCGGATTGTGATGGTGAGTACACATAAATCTATTTCAATGCAGCGTTCAGATACATAGGAATAAAAGAGAGAGGTAAGATATCTTAAATAAATTTATTTTTCATATGTCTATCAGCATATCTATCTGTTGGTAAAGTTTTTTTGCTGGCTTATGGGGGGGTCAATGTAATCACTGAACAGTTTCAGAAAGGCATGACGTCCAGTCCTTGATAGCTACAATCAATTGATCTGATAATTGCAAATACAATGGTCGGTTACCCAACCATGGAGCTTGGACTAGGGGTGTACCAAGTGATTTGGTATGGGCAAATCTTTGTTCGAGGTGTGAAACATGTTACTTAAAATTGTTGGAGCGGGACTAAAAATCACTGCTTTGACTAATTGTTGGTAGGAGACTATAAATCATGCCTTTGACTTTGTTGGTAGGGGCTAGAAATCATTGCTTTGACTAAATTGTTGGTAGGGACTAAAATCATTGCTTTGACTAAATTGTTGGTAGGGGACTAAAATCATGCTTGGCTAAAATGTTGGTGGGGACTAAATCATGCTTTGACTAAATTTGTTGGTAGGGGACTAGAAATCAATTACTTTGACTAATTGTTGGTAGGGGACTAAATCATTGCTTTGACTAAATGTTGGTAGGGACTAAAAATCACTGCTTTGACTTTGTTGGTAGGGACTAGAAATCATTGCCACATTGCATATCTTCCATACCCATATGGATGAACCTAAACAAAAAGAGAATAACAAGGATGTGTAGATTTTGAAACACGTTTTTATTCATAATTCTAATAGTGAACATTGGCGACAATTTAATTGTTGTATGATTTTTGTTAACAGATAACTCAATATCACAGTCTTTGCAGCGCAAAGTAACATGGTGAACATTGGAGAGATCTATAAATCTGAAAATATGACCTATAAATGATTTATAATATCAACATCTTCAAATCAAAATGAAAAAAAAAAAAAAAAGCTGTACAAAATATGACATATTTTACACCTACTGAAATTCAACCAAATGCCATTATAGCACTCTATCTAAATGTAAACATAATACAACTAAAATATTTTCAACATTATATGAAGTTCAAGATGCAAATCTGTACACAATAGGAAAAGGCAAATGAATCTTTTAATGTAAGCACAGGTACATTTGTACTATAAATGTAGGGCAAACATGTAAATGCATTATTTGGGCAAATCCAACAATCATCTTTTTTTTCTTTTGAATGGTATTTCATCCAAGCAATTCCTCTATTTCAACGAGATTTTAAGACAATATACAGATTTCTAACATGCACTTCATTCTCATAATGTAAACAAAACATACAAGTTTGACAAATACATTCAATGAATAGACAATCACACAGTGGATATTTATGTATTACATAGTCAACATTTGATAACTACTTTGTTTACAGAATAATGTAGAATATGTATCTATCTACAGCGCAATTTTAAAATCTCTTCTAGAAAAAGAAAATCTTCCTTTGTGAATGTTCATAACCTACGGCAGTTATGCAAATAAATCTTGATCACAAGTATTTTTATCAAAAGCTAACAGGCATCTAAGAATCTGGATGAAAATAATGGTTTAACAATATTAGCATAGAGATGATTTCATTCGGCTGTACTGTGTATTCTGGCTGTTCTGTGGTATTGCACATCATCGCTGTCATTTCAGTATTTATTCACTTACAAAGTTAGTATCCTCCCTCTGGCTTGGCAGTCATTTATGTCCCCCCCCCCTCCCTGGCCTGCAGTATTCTATGTCCCCCCTCCAGCGTGCAATCTTCTTCTAAATCGTCGCATCATGACTCCTGAAGACAGAGCTTCTTCTCTTAGAGGACGCAGCATCCTGTTATTAGAAATCATGTATGTTTTAGAATTTACCCATGAATCAAAACCTTATATCATATCATAATCAGAGTGCAATGTATGTTTCAGAATTTATCCATGAATCAAAACTTATAATATCATCGTTATCAGAGTCGATGTATTTAAAATTCTATCAATGAAATCAAAACCTTTATATCATCGTTATCAGAGTCAATGTACGATTTAGATTTATCCATGAATCCAAAACCTTTATTCATCGTATTTCAGAGTCAATGTGATGTTTTAGAATTTATCCATGAATCAAAACTTTATATCACAAAACCTTATCATCATCGATTATCAGATCAATGTACGATTTAGAATTTATCCATGAATCAAAACCTTTATATATCGTTATCAGAGTCAATGTATGTTTTAGAATTCATCCAGTGAATCAAAACCTTTATATCATCATTATCAGAGTCAAATGTAATGTTTTAGTATTTATCCAATGAATCAAAACCTTTATGAGAATG
>CAJDSM010046924.1:0-15594 GCA_903981925.1 Ostrea lurida | reverse complement strand
ATTTCATTATATGTTATGGCAAGATCTTTCATTTTACAACATGATGTATGACATTGTGACCCTTGGCTTAACCAGAGCAGCAAGGTGGTGTTGGACATATAGGTGTTGAGACATACCTGTGTTATGTGAATATTTCAGTGTTGTTGTGATCCTTTTGGCAACAATATTGGGTAAACATTTTAGGATTAAAGATCGATGAAAAGTCTTTTTGAATGACCACTGCTGAACCAGGGCCAAGGTCACTCACGTGAGCGATGTGGCCTATGGGCCTCTTGTTTGCTTGAACTTTCTAGCGGGTTAGTCGAAAAAAAAATCCCCACCCACCCTACCCAAATTTTGTATAGGTGAATTTCCTGTATAGTTAAGAGGACTTTCTGTTGCGGATTTTGCTTTAAATTTCAGATCCAGCGTCATGGCTTCATAAAGGGACATCATGTTGTGGGTCCATCATGACATGTTGAGGCTGCATCATGCGGGTCTGGTGAAATTTTGATATCTAGAGAGCCATTCACTGTTGGATACTGTCATTTCCAGGTCCCTCAGTGGTGTGGTTTTCTACTCACTTTTAATATGCAGTCAAAAAGCTTATATGAAAAGCTCGGCGCATCTGTTGTATGTTTAATTGATTCATTAGAGCCATATCATGTACCCAAATCTAGATCTTGTTCTGTTCTGTATTAAGGTCATATAAGTCTCTGTCCGACCGTCTTTGAAACTCCCTTTTTGTTCTTAGTGATCAACTCTTAAGTCTTATAAGGAATGCAAAATTTAGAATTTGCTAGACACTAAACCCTGAACATAACAGAGGTGGGATCAGATGCCTGAGGGGGGGGGGTGGGGGGGTAAGCATCCTCTGTCGGCCGGCCACCACATTCACCGTGACCCCTATACCTTGATCAGGTAAGCGGAGTAATCTATAGAACGACTGAGCAACAATATGAAACACGTCGACCAGCACTGGGCGTATAGACAGGTTGTATTTGTAATCCCTGGTCCAATCAAATGACTTAAAAGATGTGGATATTCTTCTAGTAAATCATTCAATCATCCGGAATCTGGGTTTGTTCGAATCATACACGCACATGCACTAACATTGTATAGGGGTCCATGTTTGCTCAACTCTTGTTTTGCATTCTATTTCATTTTGACTTACGAAATTTATCACTGTAAGCGCGATATGGGACCCCTAGTTGAAGTACTATACCAAACAGTAAGCAGCTGTGATATGTAATTGCTGAGAAAAATGCGACAAAAATATTTCTTTCGAATGGACGGACAGATGTAAAATAGTATATTCCCTCCTTCGGAGCGAGGGTATAATAATAAGATTTTTCTGCGTGTTAGTACATGAGGTGAATAGTGATCAATCGAAAGTCCTATAAGTAATACAAATTTCGAGTTGGGCATTTATGGACCCCTAAATACACTAGAGGTGGGATCAGATGTCTAGGAGGAGTAAGCATCCCCTATCGACCGGTCACACCCGCCGTGAGCTTTAAATCTTGATCTGGTAAACGTGGTAATCCGTCGTTAAAATCAATGTACACTAAAGCAATAATTCTGCAAAAATATTGTAGCGAGAATCCAAACTGTATAAAATAGGTTTGGTATTTGGAACGTTTGGACAGTGAAAGTTACAAAATCATTTTTTAAATCAATTATAGCCAATGAAAACATACCCTTGTTCATATACGTACATTAATTGATTGATGAAGAAAACTAAGTATCGATTAGGAGAGGAAGTTTCTACCAATATTATCAACATGGAATTGCAATCTGCACACGAGGCACACGCACAAGGTGCACGATTATGTTGAGGATATCCATTCTTTCAACACCAACGAGCATGGTGAGACAAAGCGTCACGTGACAGTGGCAGTACCGCTACAGTCATGCACAGTCATGTCGACAAAATTTAAATTTACTAAATTACGAAACATCTCTGAATGATGAATCGTCACCGTTTGTAAAAAACATATCCAACTATTGCGGCCATCACGTGATTTGATCAATTATTTGTTTACCTCTTAAGAGTGCCTGTATTTACTATTGGCGATAACGGGGAGTGTGTGATTAAACTATTATAACTATTTTCATGCATTATATAGAATAAAGTTGGACCCCTGACCTGAAAGAACATTAATTTCTACAAAAGATGATATATTTTATTTCAGTTCGGAAAAATGATTTATTGCTTCAAAATTCATTTGAAAAATAGTGTGTATACCTTCAAT
The DNA here is from genome assembly GCA_903981925.1 of Ostrea lurida. Taxonomy (NCBI): domain Eukaryota; kingdom Metazoa; phylum Mollusca; class Bivalvia; order Ostreida; family Ostreidae; genus Ostrea; species Ostrea lurida. The sequence continues at coordinate 13,360 of CAJDSM010046924.1, read as the reverse complement.
GATTAACGTGTAAATTAACGAGCATAATGGTGAATTTTCGGAAAAAAGTTGGACATCTAGTTTGTATTGGAAAGTTAAAATAACATCTAAAAAAACTATATGAAACATTTTATTGGGTTCTTTTTAAATGGGTTTCTGCATAACATTCAGTTCAGATGCTTTCTAGTGTATTATATCGTTCTTGATGATAATTTGAGAGAATATTATATTCAAACGGGCCGGATATCTCCTCTCATATTCACTGGCTGGACGCACCGCCCGCGTGACGTCAATACTTCATCAAGCGTCTCCATACTGTGTACAAAGTTGTGTTATTTTAAAATCTATTTAATTGGCTGTTATCAAGAGTAATATGCTTGAATAGAGACAGAAGAGAAAGATCATTGCTCTATCGTTCTCTATACTATGAAGTCTATCAAGAAATGTCCTTTCCTTGACTGACCACAAATACATAGATGCCTTTTAGCAAACTTTAGTGAACTTCTCTGGGCAATAATCTCAATATGAAAAATCTTGAGGAAGACCACTTGCCTTTATAAATAATTTCACGTCAATCTGTAACATTAACAATGAGGAGACTCACTCTATACATGTAGTCTATCTCGAGATATAATAATTTGATTTGTTGAGAAGATGAATAGAGTTGGACAAAGAAAATTGGGTGTGTTTTAACGCTTATCCCGATAACATTGGTTTGAATAAGATCTAGAGGATCTATTTCATTAAATTAGGAGCATAAGTCATTTACAAGTGAATGAGAAATTGGCAGGAAGGAAACACAGAATTATTAACAGTGACACACCTAACAGCTTCAATTCAACAAAAGCCACGTTAAGTTAAGCATGGAGGATTTATTCATCAACATTCACATAAATCATGAGGATATTATAAGTATAATCAATAATCGCATATTCAACATATATTTATTTTCTCAAATATAAATTTCCCCCTGTAAGATTTAAGTTTCATCGTAATAAAGACAAAACAAAATCTTCTGTTTTAATACTTTGTAATCATCATATGAATTAAAATCTGATAAATCAAATCATAAAGGTGTGAATGGGGGTTTTAGGTAAATTATAACATCCCTGTAACTCATTACTTCCCTACTGGTCACCTAAAATATCTCGCATATTTATATTCTACGCGTTTAGTCAACAAGGATGTCCTCATTGTCAAAACATGAACAGATATTATCGGACCTAATTATGACCGAAAATATAGTTGGGAATATGAAATGAAAGTCAAAACAATTAGGGTTGTCAATTCTCTGCGTCATCCATTGGTGTTGAATAGAATGTAGAAATTAGGAGATTGGGGCATTCGTCATCCATGCAGCCGATTTCCGGTTTTGTCGCAAATACTGAAGAACAAAAAACTGCGAATTTCCATAAACCACTATCTATCCCCTTTAGGTAATTGTAAATCAAGACACCTCACCTGAAATCAACCGAAGCCTTTCTTCCCTCTGTGTCTCAAGAACTCGACTATCCCAACAAGCACTCATCAACCACGGGCGCTGGAAGTTAATGTGTAAATTAAAAGCCCCAGTCCACGACTGTCAGTTCGGTCATGCCCCGTTTTACTTTAAGAAATAAGAATATCATTTTAAAATTTTAAATCGGGATATATAATACGCGGTTGGTCACGTGATAAATTTCCATAAAGCCCGAAGGGCTTATGGAAATTTGATCCACGATACCAACCCGTATTTATATCCCGATAAATATTTTAAAAATGATACCTTATTACTTATATTTACATTTTTGATCGATCATCATTGCTGAATTGGTGTTAGCAACATGTTTCCATACATTTCACATTTGTTGACCCACATAACGCTCGTTGTCAAATATGACGAAACACAAAACAAAGTTCCATGAAATGAAGAAGCTGTTTTAAATTATTAGGACGCTAAAGCAAGTCTATAAAGAAAGTCATATACATTTCTTCAAAAATATATGATTGAAAACTCTTCCTTATGTCTAATTTGCAAAAAACTGATAATTTCTGAATTCTGGCAGACGTTTGGGGTGCGCGCAACGTTCACATAACAGTTGTGATGTGGTCATTTTGAACGTTTGCAGACAAGTTGTTTAATGATTATGAGAGATATATTCCGTGGACACATTACGGAGTTAACCGGAAGACTGAGTGGGGGAACATGAAGGACAGGGCGGCAGATCGTCAGGTGTAAGGCATATAATTACACAGACAGGACAAGAGGACGCATATGAATCTCCTGAAAAGACTGAACATAGCAGACGAAGGGTAGGTTGAACGGTCTGGATTTGTAATTTGTTGACAAACATGGTGCCTCAACTGAACGCTTCCTGTTGACTCGATAAATTTTCTGTTTATAGGTTTTCAACGACACCCTATCGCTTCGATGCTTTCCGACATATAAGATGTATATCTGGCGTGACTCGGAAACGGCATCACCTCATGGCTGTGATGGGCAGTTGCGGTGTGTAGGTTTTTGTGATATACTTTGAGACTTACAAATATCGGACATAATCCAGAGAAGGCACAAACAAGGTGAAGACATTTTTATTGGACCATGTATCAATTCCTTGGAATTTCAGAAATGTCGTTTTTGTCGGATGGAGAGCTCTCATCTAGCATCACTTCCCACCCTGGAAATTTTGGTGTTTGTGTTTAAATGACGAAAGCCGTTGGGTACTCCAGACCATCCTTTTATCCTTTTTGAAAGTGAAAATGAATGCCATGTACGGTCAACGTGTTGGTGAAAATTTTTCTAAGACCACGGGAAATTGAATAGTAATTGAAAGATTGTACCTAACACACGCAAGGCGAAGAAAGATGCGACACGACGTTTGAAACTAGGAATAGCGTTCTCTGTAAGATTCTCTCTTTATGGATGATATCTTTGTGTCTTGTGCGCCCTGGACTCCGCTCCGGCTTTTTGTCATCATTTTAACAAGCCCATCCATACTAATAGATATAGATTCAGTGTTTTTATAAATGATATTTTGTTATGCCCCCGCCATAAAATGGCTGTTAGCTAACTGTTCCGTCATTCTGTCAATTCGTCCTAACCGTCTATCATTTGTGTTTCCGTTTCGATTATCTCTGCATAACCGGTTCAAAAACACAATTCCAACTCAAATTTGGGTTATATAGATAATGTCATTTAAATATTTGCAGTCAATTAGTTTCGAAAGTTTGTCATGGCCGGAATATTTTTGACAGAGTTAGCCCCTTCTTGAACCTTACATAAACATAATCATGAATTTTTCGTTTCCGTTCATTATACTTTGCAACGGTTTGTTCAGCCATTCAAACTCAAATTTTGCAGTCCTATATATATAGACGGTCGACAAGGAACTCATGCAGGTCAAGTTCAGAAAGTTGAGTCATGGTCTGATGATTTTAGACCAGTAGTTTTAGGGACCTCTGTGAACTAGAAAAAAATCAGAAAATTTTTTCCGTTTCGTTCAATTTATCTAATCTAGCAACGGTTTGCAACACAATTCAAACTGCAAATTTGATATAGGTTTATCGCCCACAGTTCATGTGCATAATGGAAAAACTTTCAATTTCACCACTTCGGAATTTCTTTCTCATATAGACTTCATACTAGTAGCGGAGGGCATTCGTTTCTCGCACCAAGACTACATACTAGTTTTTGAATGAAGTTCCAATGACTGGAGAAAAATATGAAATACATTAAAATATATTTGTGGTATTTGATTTCGAAGTCATCATTTACTGTAAATCACTTAGTAAAAGTAGTTACCTAAAAACTACTTTTTCAACATATATTCATAACGCACAGGCTGTGACCTCTGTTGACCCCATATAGGTATTTGTATGCAGTGGTAAAATACGTAATTGCTGCGTAGCAGTGTTATGTAGGAGAAAACATTTGCAATGTCATATTACGTTTTAAAGCACGTAGCACAAACGCTATATATGTAGGAAAACGTTCGATGCGTAATATGAAACGGCTATATACGTGGCTATACGTATATCAATCTTCAAATCGATTCCCGTTTACATTAGTCTGCTCGATATATACGTGGGCAAAAAGAATCAAACGTAGATGAAAGCATAGACAAACGTACAGAAACGTAACACGATACGTAAAAATACGTTAATGAAGCGCAGAGAGAACGTGGTGATTTTAATTTGTTAAGTTTTTTAAAACTACGTTTTGTACGTATGTGTTACGTTTTGATGGTGTGTTTGTACGTTATTGCCGTTTTAGGACAAGCATAGTCAGGTTTTCCCTTACGTTTCGTTTGAATACGTCTCGTTAAAGGCACCAGTACCACTGTCACGTTTTGGCCATACCGTTTTACTACGTTTTTAAAACGTAGCAGGCATCGCTCTATACGTAGGAAAGACGTATCGATGCGGTAAATGAAACGGCTACATAGTGGCTAAATACGTAGATCATCCTTCATCGATCCCGTTTATAAATTGGTCTGCTCAATATATACGTGGGCAAAAAATCGCAACGTAAGAAGAAACGTAGAAAAACGCACACAATACGTAGAAAGTGCGGTAGTAAAACGTAGCTGAATGCTAATAAGAAAGCATCAGGTTTAACGCAATACGTAGGATAACGTATAATCGCTGGAAACGTAGTAGACTTGGCTCAAACCTACTAAAACCTAGCTATACGGGAGTAAAACGGTAGTCGGATAAAACGTGGTCTATTACGTGACGAAACGTATGCAAATCGTGATAAAACGTAATCAAAAACCTTGTACTAGGCAAACATGCAGTAACTCATAGAAAACCGGATAATTCTAGCGGCGTAAGCAAACGTAGAAAACCTAGTAAAACGTACGGACAATTAAAAACGGCACAAATTTTGTCACGAAACGTGGAGTTTTCAAACGTAGTGAAAACTCTAACATAGACGCCGAAACGTGACGAGTGCTGATTGGGGCTTTAGAAATTCTAAAGCCCCAGTCCCACTGTCACGTTTCGGGCGTCTAGGTTCACTACGTTTGCAAAAACGCCACGTTTCGTGACAATTTGCCCGTTTTAAATTTTGTTTGGTACGTTTTACTAGGTTTCCCTACGTTTGTTTACGTTTTACTAATAACGTAGTGCTAGGGATTATCCGGATTTTATTAGCCATTATGTTACCATTTTTTACTAAGGATTTTTATACGTTTTATCAACGTATTTGTACGTGTTCATCACGTATAGACTACGGGTTTATCCCGCTATGACTACATATGCTTTAGCTCCCGTAGTAGGTTTTAAGTTTTAGTAGGTTTGAACAAGGTCCGACTACGTCTTTCCCACGATTAATTACGGTTTTCTACTGTAACAAATAAAACCCTTCATGTTTCTCTACGCATCACCTACGTTTTTATTACGCATTTCCTACGTATCGGTGAACGTTTTTCTACGTATCAGCACTCTACGTTCCCATTTTTTTTTTTTATCTTACTGTTATAATATTTTAAAAAGTGGGAAAAATGTGAAACAAAAAGATCTGTTGGAAAATGCAGAACGGTAAAGTTATGTTAAAATGTATACTGTTATTTTAGTGGAAACTCTCAATTATGATTGATGATTATAACCCCCGCAAACAATTTGGGGGGTATATAGGAAATCACTCTGGTCTGTCTGTGCAGAATTGTGGTTCGGCCACCTTTTGAGGTAGGCAATACCATATTAGGTACATGGGTGTATCACTATGAGACGATATGGTGAGTACATTCATGACTCTGTATTGGGCCTCCAGGATCTTTAACCCAAGGTCAAAATTATAAATTTTTTAGCATAAATTCGTGTCCGGGGCCATAACTTCTTTGTTCTTGCCATACTCATCCTGTAACTTGGCACAGGATGCATCAACCATGATACGATGTGTCATGTACTCTCGTTGTCTGTCTGTCTGTCCGGCAGAATTCGTGTCCGGGCATAACTTCTTTGTTTCTTTGACGTAGGCTACCAATTAGCATATGAGTGTTCAATTGAGAGGATGTGGCGCATAGCATTCATGACCTTATATATGACCCTTTGACTTTTGACCTCAGGTCAAAGGTATAAATTTCTCTAATTTGGAGTTGTATTTGGCATGTGGGTGGGTATAAAGCCCATGAGGCAGATGTATCATCATAAAAGAATGTCACTACATTCCATGACTCTGTATAACCTTGGACGGCTTAATCTCAACGTCAAACTTAATTTTTTTTTTTGACATGGACTTCTGTCAGGGACATGTCCTTCTTTGTTCAAGCTTCGTTGCATCAAGTGAAGCATAAACATAATGCGGGTGGAGAGAACGGCGGCGGATTCAAAGGAAAAGGCGTACCGGGTGTACGCCCCCCCCATAAAAAAAACACCCCCCAGACGCAAATAAAAAATAACTAAAAACCTCTCAGCTTTCGGGGGCTTCGCCCCTTGGACCCCCTATCAGGGCCCATCCTGAATCCTTAAGGTCCTAAATACATACCCCAGACGCAATGAAAATGCTAATTTCTCTCAGCTTCCGGGGGCTTCGCCCCCTGGACCCCATACCAGGGTTATTCCTAGACCCTGTTGGGCCTGACTAGCAGCCTTTAAATCCTATACCGTAGTCTTGTGCATCTCCATTGGAAATTCTGGTTACGGCCTGGAGAGGATGTAACTTTCACATATGATGCTAATTATATGGTTAAACTTTAACTGCCAAAAATCATGGCAATTCGGGGAGCTTCCTGGGGCTTTCGCCCCGCTGGACACCCACCAGGGGCGCTGCCCTGGAACTGCACTGGAGGCTTTAAGGCGGCCCCTAGACCCCGTCTCTGAAAAAAAATTTTCCACGCCCCCTAACCAGAATTTCCTGGAGATTCCTGAAAAAGAAATCGCTATCCGGGACCTTTCGGCTGTTGGCGCGGACTTACATTTCCTCTTCTTGTTACCTGCTTCGCGCATGCTGAGAAATATGGAATACGTAGAAACGGAACCTAACGCGCCGTAAGTCGGATCAAAAGAATTTTGGGATTTGTTAATGAACTCGCGTAATTTATGAAGGAAAAAAATTATTATGATATTCACAGTATACATGTATCTTTCACAAGTATATTGCATGCACGATTAAATCTTTTATTACATATTTTCCTGCAATTATTGGCTCCAGAAAGTAAAACGTCTAGAAAATTTCGTCCGTTAATTTAAGCTTCTAAACAATTGGGCAAATCTCAATCATGGATTTATATATATAAAAAAAACCAACAACCCAAAAACCAAAACTAATGTGACCTGCATTGAGGAAGAAATGCACCTTGGGGCGCATGAGAAACTGATTCATATAAATAATAATATCACATGTTACGCTTAATTGACAGTCGCAATGTTTCAATGTACAAAATACTATTGGTTACAATATATTTACATTCCAATGCGACTTGGCTATGAAAACTTTAACAATATTGCATTGTGTTTATATAGGACAACAGCTCAGTATCAGAGACAGAATGCCAAAATATATCAATGTCACTTAATCGTCACAATAGGATTCAAAAAATAAACTTGAAATGCTTTATTAACGAAAATTCTGTCGCTGTAAAACCTCAACCCTATGTCAACAAGAGCAACGCAAACGTAGCAATATTACGCCCGTCATGGCCCAGACAGTGGTAAAACCATTATCTTTTACCAGTGACCTTGGCTCAAGGTCATGACACAATCCTTAGTTCTAAGGCAACAAATCTGTGAAAACAAATTAGTGAAATCCCTGCACTCATTGAAACAGTTATGGCCTGGAAAATGTTAAAACCACTATGTGCATTGTGACCTTGACCTTGACATAGGTCAGTATCACTTCCTTGGGTCTAGACCCACACTTCTGTGAATTATTATTCCAATCTATGCACTCAGTTGAAAACTTACGGTCCAGACAAGGTTAAAAACCACTATGTGCATTGGTGACCTTGAATCTGACCAGTGACCTTGCTCAAGGTCACGACACTCTTGGATCTAGACCATTAGTTCTGTGAAATATTATTCCAATCCATGCACTCAGTGAAAATTATGGTCCGGACAAAGTAAAAACCACTGTGCATTTGTGACCTTGACATTTGACCAGTGACCTTGGATCAAGGTCATGACACTTTCTTGGGTGTAGACCAACATTTCTGTGAAATATTATTTCAATCCATACACTCAGTGAAAACTTATGGTCCGGACAAGGTTAAAAACCACGATGTTTAATTTGACCTTGACCTTTGACCAGTAGACTTGGCTCAAGGTCATGACACTTTCTTGTGTACATGACAACAATTCGTGAAATATTATGCCAATCCATGCACTCAGTCAAAAGTTATGGCCCGGACAATGTTTAAACCATTAAGTGTATAGTGACCTTGACCTTTGACAAAAGAATACCTTTGGATCAAGTCATGACACTTTCTTAGGTCCAGGGCAACAATTCTGTGAAATATTATTCAAATCTACAAAGAGGATCAGGAGTTAGGCCCGGACAAACTATTTGCCAATGTTTAAAACTATTATGTTGTTAGTTGACCTTGACCTTTGACGAATAACCTTGGATCAAGGTCATGACACTTCCTTAGGTCCAGGGCACAATTTCTGTGAAATATTATTCAGATCTACAAAGAAGGTTCAGGAGCTATGGCCCGGACAAGCTATTTGTGACGGACGCGGACACGGACGCCGGACGGACGGACAACGCATAACATAATACGTCCCGTCTGAAGACGGGCGTATAAAAATTAGTAACTATTTATAAGTTAACACTTGAGCATTTGATTTTCGTGAACTAATTTGCTATAACGCATTATAGGGCGGATTTTAGAGGTGACCGCCGCCCCCCCCCCCCCCCCCCCCCCCGCCTTTGGTGACCAAATGAATTATTCATGTATTGTATGTACAGTGTATAGATATATAAGCTAAATTTAACGCCTAAAAGTAACTTTTAAAAGCTCTATAACCCGAGGGCTTCGCCCCCTAGGCACCCAAATTTGCTTCATCCCAGACCTTAAAATTATTGTCCCCTCTTTCAAGGAAGCGCCCCTCCCCCTTTCGACAAATCCTGATCCGTCCTTGCGCATATCTATCTATATATCATAAGAGTGGTCAACTCATATCATGAAAATATCTTTGTTTAAGATGTACATCTGGCCACGTGGACATCAAGACATGCATATTATATTTTGTTTTGCCTCGGACTAGAATGTCGCTCTGCCATTGGTGGAAACGCGTTTGATTGCCGTCTAAATTTCTTTTAGACGGCGAGTAGCAAAATATAGACGGCAACATGGCGGACGTAACGTCTTTTTAGTATTAAAACTAACTTTTCGTCATGATATACTCAACTGTGCCGTCTATATTTGGTCCTCGATAACAAAACTTGAACAACCCGCCATATTTCTGTAGACAGTCAGTAACAAACCTAATAAGTAATAATAGAAGTAGTTTTATTGATTGTCGAGAATCTTTCACTCAGAAGTACCACACACTTAGCGCTCTTGACCGTACGTAGTCTGTAGCAGTGACGGGTCTTTAAAGGGACATGAACAAGTTTTGAACCAAAAATGTTCAAATATTAGATTGCTAATTGTAATGTTTACAATGCTTGACTAAGGTATTTCTAATTGTCAGGAAAATTTTTAACGTCATCTATTGACTTACAAGTGAGATACAGCACTTATAATTCTTTGTTATGCAAACAAGGCCCGAGCCATGATTTGCTTACATATATTGAATATGCTACTAAAAGCTCCATTTAAAGCAGATTTTTTTCCAAATAAGAAGTTCATTCTAAATACAATTAAACAGTGTATAGTGTTTCCCACATCTCATATTGTTTTAAACAGGGTATTTTCTACGAAGCAGTCTTTTTGTAAACATAAACAAGGCTCGAGCCTTGTTTACATAGCGAAGATTTGTGAGCGCTGTATCTTACTTGTAACTTAACAACTGACATTAAAATGTTTGCTGATAACTAGAAATAACTTGATTAAACATTATAAACATCAAATTTGATTTTTTCGTGAACTACCTTCGTAAAGCCGGAACTACTTTATGCGCCACTTTTAAAATGGCTACCAGGAAACACATACAGCCATTTGGTGAAAGTTTGAAAGCTATTTGCTGCGGATAGAATTGAAATATTACCTCAATATTTAGTCGAATTTCCTTTCATTCTGATTATACCTTCTTTAGCCGCCCTGGTATTGAATTATAAAGGTTTCTGATATCATATAAATTTCCCACACTGTCCAATATCCGTCACAAGATCATGTTGTGAGTTTATGAAATAGACACGGGTTTCTAGTGTAACCAGATGTTATATATTTAATTCCGGTGATTGTGTTGGCCATCTTGCTAAATTAGATTATTAATTTGCTATTAGTAATGAAATGTTTACTAATTTTCGTTCGATGAGTAATGGACAGTCCTTGAGCACAGTGCTATCGTCTATTCATGAAAATGTGGTTTTTCTTTGAAAAATTACATGAAATTACTGTCCAGACTTTTGTAAACACTTTTTAGCATTAATGTTACATTGGATCTTAATTGATGCACCATACCATGTGGGGAAAAACAAAACGAAAGCACAGCACATCGACCCCGACATCGACACACAAGTCGGGGGTGGGGGGATAGTAGGCCTAAATTTCATCTGCTGTCGAGACCTTGATGTTCCGGATTGTTATCGCTGTGTGAATAAAATACGTCCTCTCTGTTATATCAGAATTTTCATGGTATATCTCGGTATTCCTAAAGCCCTTAATGAACTGGACACATAAATTTCCGCTCACTTTGTGCGAGTTTTCTGCATGTTTACATTGTTTAGTTAACGAAGACGACAAAATATGTGTACACGTCATCAATTAAGTACACTGTTGTAAAAATGAAAATGGGATTTTTTTGTCTATTTATAGCGAGTAGCCCAATTATCGGCTGATAATCTCAAACACAGCGCTATTTGGAAGTAGAGTGGCGAATAATGTGTCCCATGACATAATTATTTTCTATTTCTTAGATAAATGTGTTCACGTCATTAATGGACTGTACATTCTTGAGCGATCGATTTACATTATCTAGGTTATTTGACATCATGGGTCAAGAAATAATTCAACAATTAAAGTCTGATTGAACATTATTTTGTCGGGGTAGTAAGAAATTAAATGGTAAGAAATGACTTATATTTTTTCGGCTGATTCAGGTATCACTGAAATTTTGGACGGTAAAACTGTAGCATCGATGCGCTTCGCGCATTCATGCAGTTTTACCGTCCAAAATTCGGTGATACCTGAATCAGCCGAAAAAATATCAGAGTCATTTCTTAAACAAAATAATTTATCAGCCAAAAAACTTTTAAAGCCGAAATCACTGACTTTATGTCCTTATTTAAGGTACATTGCAAATTACTATCTGACCATTGTTAGTGCAGCAAACGTAATTAAAAGAAAAATGAAATTAAAAAAAATCAAATGGCATATAATGTACATATATGTCTGCATATAATGTATGTCTTACCCGTAAAAACAGTCCCAGGGAAAGAAATATCCGCACTGTCATCCAGGTCTGCTAGTCTATCTTCTGTTGTCATACTTTGAAGTGCTACCACTGCGACATTAAATACGTCTGATCTGTTAATGACTGGTGACACACCCCTCAATGCATTCTGTCCGAAAAAGATATTCTCTGCCTCTTTATCTAAAGCATCAGTGATAATTTGGGTCTGGCGCAAAAGGCATACGTAATATACGAATAGGGGTATAAAAATAGAAGGTATATTGGATGAAATAGAAACTGTAAAATCATGCTTTTTGATTGATCAATCCTTCCGCCACAAAATATAGTCCCTACCAAACCCTTTCAAAATCTGAATTGACACAATTTTTTTTTCAACTGGACAGGGTTCAGTTGTAAATGTGTAATATGTTCGCACCGATGGGGTCAGTATTGAACCAGTGAATACTTACATGTAGTGATAGCGACCTGCGCAGTTGTTCTCAAAAGCTCAGCCTACAACATCCTTAATTGGATTGGGTAATCCTGTTTACTTAATTTCGACTACGGGCTCACGGCGGGTGTGACCTGTCAGCAGAGTATGCTTACTCCTCCATGGCACCTGATCCTGCCTTCGCTTTTGTCGGAGGTCTGTGTTACCGTATACCCGATTTTGTATATATTTTGTTGGATTATGATTACGTTTTACACGATGTTAACTTCGTCTATTTATATTGTTGCCAAAAGGTACACTACACATTAAACTGAAAATGAATTCACATAACACAGGTATGTCTCAACACCCATATGACCAACACCATGTTGCTGTTCTGGTAAAGCCAACAGTAACAAGGCCATGCATCATGTTATAAAATGAAAGATCTTGCCATAACATATAATGAACGTTCAAGAAATATTGACTATGTCACATTATTTTTGCAATGTCGTGATTATCTTCCCTTTGATGGGGTCCTGTGCTTCATTTGAACATACTTGAATCCGCTTCATCCAAGGATAATTTGTACCAAGTTTGGTTGAAATTGGCCCAGTGGTTCTGGAGAACATTTTCTTTAATAAAATTTTGATCTCTTATTGTGGCTCCACCCTACCATGATCTGACCGTTGGATCTACTCTATATCATACAGATTTTAGGTAAGTATTTTTTCTTCTGGTCCAATGGTTTTTGAGAACATTTTTCTGATATATTCACATGTAAAACTTTGATCCCCTATTGTGGCCCCAACGTAACCCCGGGGGTAATGATTTGAATAAACTTTTATCTCCACTACATCAGGAACCTTTGATAAAAATTTCAGCTTTTATTGAGAAAATTTTTAATGACACCACCCAATGTTCTGCATTTTCGTGATTATCTCCCGTTTGATGGTGCCCGGTCCTTCATTTGAACACACCTGAATCCCCTTCACCTAAGAATGATTTGTACCAAGTTTGGTTGAATTTGGCCCAGTGGTTCTGGAGAAGATGAAAACGTGAAAAATTTACACAACAGACGACAGACAACGGACAAATGTTTATCAGAAAAACTCACTGAGACTTCGGCTCAGGTCAGCTCTTTAAAAAAAGGGAGGGGGGGGTTGGTTGGTTACCCTCAAAATGCATTACATATGATTTCTTATGAATGGGGAAGGGGGGGGGGGCTAACTCCAGAAACTCCTTGTGGATCCTCCACTGAATATCAGTGTAGTACTTATTGGGATAACATGATCTGTATTTCGCATTCTTCTGAGCTTGCCACTTGGAGGTCTTTGTTGCACCCTCCCTATGTTGTGAAACCTTTCCCATAACCTTTTAATTACGATTTCACTGAAGATAAACCATCACGCCACGTGAAGTTGGAGCATGTGCATTTGAAACATCTTGATGGCACAACCGCCCTGCTGTACA
>CAJDSM010046922.1:0-34908 GCA_903981925.1 Ostrea lurida | reverse complement strand
CAGTTTTCTTAACTATCTGATAAATATAATATGAGGACAGGTTCTTCCTGTGAAGCAATCACGCGGAAAAAAAGTAAATGAAAATGAAGGACAAAGAAAACGCATAACATTTTGAATTCCTGAGTATTTTTTCAAGATCTATCGAACGTTGAAGAAAATAAAACTTCAATGAAATAGATTTTTTAAGTAACCGTTTGAATTAAATAGTGGATGTGTCGAATAGTTTTAAGAACTATCTTTTCGTGGGAATTGTACGGGGTAAGTGTGACGTAATTAGACACCATTTCTTTAACTTTCCCCATGAGCGCACGCCATATTTGGATCATAAAGGAATTCTATGCGACATAGTGTAAAACAGGACTTATGTATGTTTTTTCACGAGCTGTTTAAGTTTGGTATGAGATAGATTCGTTTTACATATCTATCGTTCTATCATGAAGAGTTCTGCATTGCCGATTTGCTAAATTGGAAATGTCTGTAAGGATAAGAAATGTCTGTAAGAATACAAACCAAGTTGTCCACTTGTTTAGATAAGAATTAGTTGTTGGGGATTTGTCAATGCATGTATTTGTCGTATATTTTGTTTTGTTGTACTTCTTTTGATTTTACATTATCGCATGCAATATCATCAATAATATTATTTTTAAACCTACACCTCCTATAAACTTTTCAGAATTCTTCGATATATACTGAATGCTATGACCAAAAAAGTGTGTTTATCTGTATATACGGACCGACCCTATTTTTTCACCCCTACCCTAACACACTTATTGGGAAATTTTGTAATTTTCAAAACTTTGTCTTTCTCCGAAGCCTAACTGATTTTTACTCCACATTTGCAACAAGATGAATCAACATTCCATAGCAGTTGACAGGCTGTTTTGAAACTGTTAATACATACAATAATTACACAAACGATATACACAACAACCAAACACACTTAGTTACAACAAAAAAACAACCTTTTTTTAATTCCAACCTACCGAACACTATTGTTTTTCCAAGCAAGGTAACAGTAAAAACACACATACTTTTTTTTGCCTAAAAACCCTGATTTTAAGATTAAGGATTACTTTCAGCCTTTCTCTGCAATTTTATGATATTGATATTTATTAAGCGCACATAATATTGACCTATCTTCCTTGTTCATGTCATTACAGATGTTGCAGCCTTGCACTCTTGTGTTCGCCTTGGTGATGTTCCATGCCCTAGTATTCGGGTTTATTGCCCACTGGATAAACGAATGCGAGAGGTTCAAAGTCACCTACAGGAAGAAACTATGGAGAGGAAGAGAAACAACAGGTGATACCGCATGCGCATGAATCACATATTTTCGAACCCAATCGATTCGAAAATCAGTCTTACTAAATATCAAACCATGCCTACTAATAATTTCCATGTCTCAATAATCACAATCAATCCGCCAGAATCGAGGTGATCGAGACAAATCTGCATTTGTGTTTTTGCAAACCCACAAAGGAAGAGTAGGAGGTGAAGCGGCCAACATTACATTTCTTTATCATGTGCTTATGGAATATGCAAAGGGGAACAGTTTTGCACCCCCCATCCACCTTTTAACCCACCCCCCCCCCCCAACTCATATGTAAACACTCTTGATAATGCATATTCAGACTTGATTAATTATCATGTAAACAATACGCCTTTTGCAGAACACAGTTTGCGAAGACAACGTTAGGCTTATTAGAAAGAGCAAAACCGGGAGCGGACCGTGGGGTTCACACATTCTGGTTGGGAAATGAACGAATTACGGAGAACATGGATAGAGTGAGCAAAGAGGACCAGTGCATATGTTGTTATGGTTTGTTTTTAAAAATCTGAACTTATCCCATGCTTAAGTTTTGTTATTGAAAAATGGATTCTTTTCTAACTATAGACAAGTGAGGAATTTGGAAAAGCTATGAATGTTTAATTATGTCGAATAAGGACCGGAGTACAACCTATTCAAGCCAACACCTTGATGTAAAAGACCCCCAACCTCCGTCGATTGGAGGACCAAAAAGGATATGGTCACTGAAGTGAAAAATCAGGTGAGCCAGCACGCCCCGAAGTAAACGCGTATATGTTTCATTGTACGCGTATAGTATTTCTATTTAATTCAGACATCTTCGACGACGCAGGAGTAGCGGGCGATAGCACATATTAACTAACCTTCAACTTTTATCGGAACAAGCCTTAACCACAGTAGGAATGCCTATCCTTTACCTGCAGTGTAGCAGAAGATTGCAGAATCGCGCTAAAACGGGATTTTTGCAATAGCCAAAGAATTAATAAAATTCAATTATAAAGTTAAATTGGCAATAAAACTGTTTAATTGAAAAAAACCTAAAACTAGTTTTTATTGGTCATTAATGGCTTTTAAGCTCCATTAACATAGTGGTTTTAAAAATTGTGATATGATATTGTAAATTTAACACCATGAAAAAAGTTCATATTTTTTCTACATCAAATTGACTTCATTTTAACGGAAACATGTGCGCACACCGCAATGCTGACAACATCCGTGTTAAAAGTGGAACGCTGTTAAACAACGTCAAGTTGTCGAGACCTTGTAGGTTGTTATAATATTCTTATGAATAAAAGGCTGCATGAATGCGAATAGGTGAGAATTCCGGAATAATTCGTGACGACACATTCCCAGACTGTATTATTGAGTATATGCAACATAGATGTAATATTCGTTTTACACCGCGTGATTGATAGACGGCGCACGTCTCTCCTTAGAACTTTCATCATTTAAGAATCATCTTTAAGTATCTTTGGTATCTTATGGACTGGTGGGTACTGAGTATATTGATCCCTATCATTTAAGTAGACTCGTGGCATAGGGACCATACTTGTCTTTCTCCACTACGAGGAGTACAACTATGAAGGTCTAACACTTCAGGCCACCAATGAAAATTGTAGTGTCCTGTACATGAACAGGGTCTCATGGACTCCTCCAAGAGCTAAGGTTGGAACATATTTAGTTCAGAGTGGCTGTAGAATCACGAAATATTAAGTACTGTGAAGGGGGAAAATATCACGATTATTCAAACTATCGCGAAAACAAAACCACCGCGAAGTGTTATTCTCAGTGTATTTGGATATATCATGATTTGTGTCGCCTGCCTGCATTGCGGAGGGCGACATTAGGATATCGACATTTAGTCGCGTGTGCGTTTCGTCCTGCGTCTGGCTCCAGGTGTCACAAGAAATTTTCTGTCAGCATTTTCCGAATGCATATAGCCAACAATTACTCATCCTAATTATGATAAGCACGCATGCAGTGTGCGACAACTAGTACAGATCTCTCGAGTTTCACTCTTGCCGCATTGTCAACTCCTGATTTGAGCGACTTGAATATTTATTAACAATAATCAAATTTCTGTCACGTTTCTCAGGAACCAGCGACAAGTCAGCTTCCTGAATATGTTGAGCACGAGCATACCGATATGGACAACTGTAATTCTGGTGTAACGACAGCTTTCCATTCTGCGCGCTGTCATTTCCTGTTTGACTGGCGAGCTTAGAAATATTTTTAACATGGACCACATTTCGTGTAAGCGATGTTTCCAGAAACCACAAGGTCAGCTTTCCTGACTATTTGTGTGACAGAGCTCGGTGATGGAAGCACAAGATTGTACTTGATGTAACTCAGCAGTTATACCACATCATGCCGCATGTTAACTTCCTGTTTTGACGCGACTTAAATCATTTAACATGGACACATTTCTTGTTTACATTTTTTCTCAGGAACCACACAGGCCAGGCTTCCTGATATTTTGCACAGACATCCAGTATGGACAAACTGTATTGTGTTAACGCAGTTTCCAATCTGTCGCATGTCAAACTTCCTGTGTTTGACACGAATCTTAAAATATTTTTAACATGACATATAATTTCTGCCCACATTTTTTCCTCAAGGAAACCACACAGGCAGCTTCACTGTATATTTTGCACGAGATGAGCTTTGATGGAGATGTGTATCGTGTAACATAGTTTCCAATCTGCTGGGCATGTCAACTTCTGTTTGGACGCGACTTATTCGTTAGTATATTTCTTAACATGGACAAATTTCTGTCACAGTTTTTCTCAGGAACCACACAGGCCAGCTTTCCTGCATATTTGGCACAGAGCACCCTCAGTTATGGCAACTGTCTCGGCTGACGCAGTTCCAATCGCCACATGTCCACTTTCTGTTTGACGCAACGTAATTTTTTTTTATCTTTTTTTTTTTTATTTGACGTATATGGAAACAAATCTTGTCAAAGATCCATGCCGAAAGAAGTAATGTCTGAGGCCTGAGGAGAACTTGAATTAAAATGTCTTTATTTCAGGTTAGAATCTCACAAATGGCACACATAACAAATTATAACAACTCAATCTATCTTCATTATTCATTAAGATTCAATCAATGTTAGAATGAAAATTGCAAATTGCCCTCTAGGTCAAAAAGACATTGAACAACAGAACTTGAACTTTCTTTGCCATGATGATACTTAAGATGATAAAGTTAATTTTTCAATATGAAATTAGAAAGTAGGCAGGCGACACATGTCATTCCCTGGGAAGACTGTACCACTAAGTCTAGCGTGAAATATTTACTAGTCCAGCGGAAAAATTGATAAACCCTCGTGAAATTGCTAAAAGGAATTGAAAAATCTGCGAAATACTGTAGAGCCGCCGCGCAAATATCAGAAAGCCCTAACAGTGTAATTACTATTATTGGTAAATCACCATGGAAAGTAAATACCCAGACACCATTATAAAGGGTCCGTGTAACTTCAGATTTTTCCTACGAAACCTGAACATGGGGTCCGTTATCCCACTAACAGAGACTGGCCCTGTGTTTCAAATGGGGTCATTCCCAGTAATGTGGTAGATCGCCCTTTAAGGTATATTTTTGCCGCATTGTACTGATGGAAGGAACTGGCAGAATTGTGCTTTTGCTGGTTGATAAATACCGCCTAAGTCTATCGCTTCAGCAGTTGAGGTTTCTTTTTCTCTGCGAATATAAATTTTGTCTATATTTTGCGCCATGAGAAACTGCACCTCTCACCTCGATAGAATATTCAGGGCGACCCGCGCTAAATTTGAGCCGTATAGCATGCCTCGATTTCTGTGCTCTCATTTGCCCATTTCAACTCGATCACTAATGCATTAATTTCGTAAGGGACCAAGGAATAAACTGCTCTTCCATTCGCAGGATTCTGGGGTGGTGACGGAGGCGGTGGGGATCACGCGTTAAAGGTACAGGTTTGCACTCTTTGGCTTGGGGGTAAACCAAAGTACTGTATTGTATCCATGACAGTAAATATGGTTTGCAGATTTAAAAGAAAACTTGCCATATCCATGTACATCTGACAAACATATCGTGTACAATAGGGCTTAAAAAAAGCGCCTTTATTTATCACGATTATGATTTGTCAGATGTGACTCGCCACATCTGACCAAATCATAACCGTTTGTAAATAGAAATCATAAGTCAGATATGAAATCAGATGTAGTTCAGATCGAATAGAGACCATGTCTATTCTGCTGTCAAGTCAGAATGGATTACTAAATCATTGCCATGTACATGTAAATGGAACTACGAAAGTCAGATGTTGAAGTCACATCGTACAAAAACATATCGTGCGAAATAGCGGCTTAGAAACCTCTCATGCCCGCCAACAATATTCCGCTAAATTAATTGGTATGCTCAAAGACAAAAGGTATAAAATTTCAAAATGTACACCCGCAGAAGAATATCCGCCAAACAAGATTTATACGCATGTTGCATCTCTAAACCAAACAAGTCCTGACATACATTTTTGTGAGTTAGTTAATCAAATTCATGTATAGTTTGATAAATGGCTATCACCTTGTATCGTTCTCTGCAGCATCAATGTTACATGTTATGAGCAGATACTACCGTAGAAAATTTATTTATGTTTCTACATAATATGATTTAAATTAATGCTTGTTAATAAAAGAAGGATATTTTTGTTGTGATCAGGATATGACCAGATCAAAGGTTGCCAAGGTGGTTGATGGGATAAGCCTTCGTCTACATGAGAAGAATAAGGGCATTGATACGGAGGAGTCTTATCCCGACCATCGCTACAGGTAAGGAGAGAGCAGTGGATGAATGTTTGTAATTGTATTTTATTTATTGCGTATTAACCGTCCGCCGAGAATGATCTCATCATATGGTAGGCGAGTCGGACCTCCATATCGCCGGTCGAGAGGGCTACAAAATTTAGGCCTATGCTTCGGCAACTCAGGGTCCTTTGAGCGGGAGGGATTCTTTTTCGTCGCTCACAGAGGCAGTGCTAACTTGCTCGACACCGGTGCTGAGGCCTCGGTTTCCGGTCTCATCGCCCTTACGCACATGTAACAAGGGCTGTGTATGTTGAGACCATTTAACGCGTATCCCCAGGACTAGGAGAGATGGATCCAGGGGTTTGGTAAAGCTTTTAAAGGCAGTTGATCCATCTTAGTCGGTCCTCAATGTCATCGTCTATCAAATTGCGGCGAGAGAGGGCAATTAATACTATATCTAATTCGCCCTGACTAACTGATTCTTGAATGTGGTAGTTGGATTATTTTCAAAAGGTTACTGGGTAACCTCATCGCTCCTACAATTTATCACCCACACGCACGCGCGCTGGAAAACACACTATTACACGATGCAGTTAGTGTTGCAATCTTTATGTGCTTCTTATCTCACAACAGCGACTATTCGGTCACCGAGAGATCACGCTATACAGATCCCCAACGGTATTTCTCGTATACCATCTTTTTCTCCTATCAAACCAGAGCTTCTATCGGATGGAATTGAATATCCGGCGTTTATAGAAATACGGGTCATTCCGAAATCTTCAGATCGGAAGAACCATGACCCTTGTAAATTTTCTGGCCCCGGAACGAAGTTGTGTCGCAGGAAGATACGCGGAGACACTATTAACATTAGGCGGACAAAAGCATACACGAAGGTCCTAGGCCAACACAACATGCCATGTACCCGAAGATGCTGTTCAGAAGTCACCATCTCCCCGTTCAGCCGCTAAACCCGTACCTATTCCGAGACCACTCCATCCTACTCTAGCCTCGTTCAATGCGTCTCGACCTCGTGAATCTCACCCATGGAGGAAAGCTACTCGCGCGGCGTGTAATGCCCACGCCTTTCCGCGCGCGTGGGTCAGTACCCCTATACGTTGCATCTGCATCGTATAGCACACCCTGTAGTTATGCCGAGATAATTACTCTTCGCCTTGATGCAGACATGTGATGAGTCCTGCGTGCCCAATGGGACCGCGATATAGTCTGTAGTGCATACCCTATCAATATCCCCGGAATACGAGACCTAAATAGTGTACAAAACACTGAGCAAAAACTTCCCAACATCCACAGCAGACAGGCATTTGGCGATCCTTATACGTCACAAGGGGCCACAGACCAGGATTTGATGGTCTTGCTAAAGATCTGCAACAAAACGTCCTCCTTTAATTAAATGCTGATATGGAACGATAGGAAAGTCGTTGTCTAAACACAGAAAGCTTCGTGTAACTTCCCCGAGCACTGTGGCAGTGTTTATCAGAGACACGTAAGCGGCCCTTTTCTACAATCACAGAGGCTCAACGAACCAAAGAAGGAAACCAGAAAAAATACTTATGTCCCTCATTTAGCCACAATAAATGGACCCTGAAAGTATGAAAGAGGAAACGTGCGTCTTACTATATATCCTTTGTTAGACCTGATGTTAGCGACGCCCTAAATTTCTTGTTCGGTAACTTCGTGTACTGGTCTAGCTAACTCACTTCGATCGTTACGCCGTGATCGACACCCAAGAACAGGAGATAGGGCCGTTCTTACGTAGTCGAGCTCCCTCCATGCTACCCTAGGCCAGGCCTAGTTCAGAATAACACTCCTCGCGAATTTAGCGGGCTGTGAACATCTACTGTTATGGCCTAGTCCAGACTAGGTATTCTGCCCCATGGATCTAACCGCCGATGCCATACTCCGCGGCTTGCACACGAGCTCACTGATTCTAGTATCCGTCGATAGTTGGGCCGTGTTGACGTTGTATAGTAAGCGTACCCCGCTTTTTGTGTCGTGTGTTCTTTTTGTGGTTTACATTTGACACCTTTCCCTGACTCTAGACACAATAAAAAAAAGAAATAATACATCCTCATATACAGAATCTATTGTCTACTTGGCTCCACAACAATCACCTCCGATACATAGCGCGTGTGGGTATGCCCTCAGTGCTCTATTCCAGCTCTCTCACTAGCCGTTGGTGCCTTATCCCTTCCCATCCGCACTGTATCTCATACCCACTGCAGCGGCTCAGTAGTATGTGTCTTCGGGCGTTGCACACGGACCCCTAGTCATTGATTTTTGATGTTGTCTGCCCGCATCGTTATTTATCTCAGTTCGCTATTCTTCGTTTATTGTTAGCATGTTCCCATATGATTCCACCAGATTGGGATTCTTCTGTCGATCTACTCCATATATTCATTTGTCTTATATGCATCACCATTTAAAAATATATCATGGATATTCCTCTACTCTGGTAGTTTCGAAATTTTAGACCTATTTAACAAAGATTAAAAACTGAATGGAGAACAATTTATGAATATTTAAAGGACTTATTATGAGACACAGTTACTTCCTTGAGCCCTTTCTTAAACACCAGTAATCATTTCATCCGACTTAATGTTCTTGTTGTTTTAGGGATTCACCTTTGTTGAAACTGCCTTAAATGGCTTAAACAATTTCCAGAAAGATGGGTACCTGTATCCTTTTCACCTTTTATCTATGCAACGAGCAAGGATACATGATTACACCTCCCCTTTATTTTTCCAATTGCCAAGGTCTATAACAGTATCACCCATATCCTCAATGACTCAAACGCTATGATGTTGAAAGAGCGAAAAAAGGATTTACTATCATCATGAACTTTTTTCTTTGGAGAAATAAGTTCTCACTCATATATAATTCAATGTCGGTCTTCATTAAAGGATGCTGTCGTTAGTTGAATTTTAGTATTTCTCCATCAGACAATTAAAAGGCTTTGAATCTGTTTTACTATTATGTATATATATACATATCTCATTGCTTGCCTGAATAATTCATGTGGAAGATCTGATTGGCCAGATTAAAAGGTGTATCAGTTTATCACTTAGCAATAAAAATGCTTCACCATAATCAGTGAATACGATAGGGGCAGGAAAGCAATATTGACCAAAAGAGACTTAATTCGAGACCCCCCCAGGTAACTTCTCACTGAGAGAAGGAGCAGAGCGATTGTCTATAAGTGGTCTCAGCGAACAGAAAGTAAGAGAAGCGAGTGTTTATTTTCCCTAGTAGGCCAAGAGCGGCATACATTCACCAAGCAAGGAGCTCCCCCAAAGATTAATCAAGACGGTCTCTGTGAGAAGGTAAGCATGCCTCTCCCAAATCTGGCGATTTTGCAATATCTCAGTAGGTATTGATACACAACACCTAGGCTCAGCAGAACCGGCCGCCCTCCTAATCGACACTGCCTTCCTATACGCTTCTTATTAGATAGTTTAGAGCAGAGGGCTGAAAATTAGGGACTACCCTGTTGTTAAAAAGATTTGAATATACCTACCTACATATATATTTAAAATTGATTCATTATCTTCATGTGGTCTCCTTTGGAATTGATTGAGATGCTTATCTGAGGTTCTTTTGCGAGATCAACCAGCGGCGAGTATTCCACAGAATCAAAGCAATACGCCACGGGTGGAACGGATGGTGAATAAGAATTCCAGATCGATATCAGCCGAACCGTGAATATTCTACATATAATAATTAATATTTATATTTATATTTACGTATTGGTGGCAGTTAAGAATCTAAGATATTTTTTGTTATTATATATATATTAGTTTACCTTCTAATAACACTCCTTGATTTGTCTAATCATAAGACAGCAGATTTAGTTACTCTGTATTACCAATTCCAGTTGAATTTAAAGAATATAAATCATCTTCTATTTGTATTATTTTATTATTTTTTACAAAATATAATTGGACGTTCATTATAATTTGTCATGCATTCCAATTTATAATACATCCACCATTCATCTTTAATATTTGAATTTGTGAAAAACTATAAGACTCTTAGTAAATGAAATTAACGTTTGACCCCCTCCCCGTGGATCAATGGGTATAACAAAAATCAATGGTATCTGCTGGAAAAACAAAGTTTTTGATTTTAATTCATAAGTTGTGAGAATTTCTTAAATTTTCTATTTATAGTCAAGTCAAACAAAAAGCATGCAATACCATTTTTATTTTCATACACCATCGTTTTAAAATTACAAGACGTATTTTGAATTATTCATTTGATTGTGTCATCGAGCGCAGTATTTGGTTAACAAAAAATAACATACCGTTCTTGTGAGGAGGGAGAGCACAAATAAGATTCACTATCAAAGTCGCCCTTCATTTAAATGGTAAAATGGGGTTCCAAAAGGGGGATCAGCTCTCACAAATCATCATTAGCAAATACAGTGGAAATGAACAACAAAAAAGGAAAACTTGAAATACGATATTGAAAAAAAAAATTAATAAAAAGATTGATTTGTCGCATGTTTTAATATGGTGTTTACAATAATAAACCCCTAAATCTTTTTAGATTGATAGAGGCAGTTCTTTCCTGATAAGAATATTTGTATTGCGACACAAACTTTGAAATTGTGACCTTTCTATACTCCGCTATTGGGCAATCAATTCTTGATTAGAAATATCATGTCAAGTTCACTATAGATATATTTACCAATATTTGTATGTCGTATCATTGAACAGAAAATTATCTCTTTTCTTTGGTAATATATGGAAAATCACCATAGATGTCATTCTTTCTATGACATTGAAACGCTCCATATCTATGCCACTCAACGCACGACAACAAAAAACAAGGAAAAAACAAATTAACAAAATCAGTAACAAACATGTCATTAGTATTGTTATAAAATGTACTAATTTGAAGAAACGGGATTTCAGTGTCGATATCATTTCACAAATGAAACAATTATTTTTCAAATGAAAAAAAAGTAGAGGGATAATAGAGGTTCTTCCTCGCTTCATTTATTTTCTTGGACCGAGCCATCTCCGGAAAATTACATACTAGATATTGATAATGTAAGAGTTATTAGAAATTTGATATGACATGATGCACGTGTGGCAAATTCCTTCCATAGTACACTAATCAGCGCATCCATTGAAGTATTTTATCTAAAGGTACATGTACAACTATCTTAGATTCTATGAACAGACCCTATGCATCTGACTTTTGATTTGAAATCAAGTGAATACTACTGATAGTATATATTGTACACCGTACAGACGTGATGCATTCCTTACTGCATGTAGCTTGTGGAATCAACTTCCGGCTAATCTTGGAATCAACTTCCGGCTAATCTTGTTTGCGTCTCGTGTGATCGCACACAGACAAAAAACATTCTAAAACTAATTGAGCTACAAATATTCTACGACATAGGTGCCCAGCATGTGCAGAAACCTACAGACACATTGATCATTGGGTGTCCGTGGATACATTCAGAGAACGTACGTCAATTAAATCATGCTCTCGGATTTCCGGAAATTCCTGAAACTCGAAATATACATTTCTTTGATAAAATTCGCATACGAATGGGTTAAATACAGTATTGCTAGTACGGATATTATCTGATTTTTATCTTTTGATTGTGTCACACTACTATCTGATATTTATCTATATTTTCATGTTCCACAACGTAAACTTGTATCACATGGATACCATAACAGAAGCACCTGACAGACGCACTTCTCTCGTGCAGGAAATGTGATCCGCGCATGTCTATACAATTCGACTGATAACCGCTCTGTACCGAAGTTTGAACGTGATTACCTTTTTAAGGAGGGAATACCCGTATTGAAACAAAACCGTATCTCTGTTTGACAAAACATTGGATGTCCTAAATAACTGACACGCCGGGAGGGTTCAAGGTCCCTCATTTTATCCTACTGTCACCTCGATATCTTGAAATTCTTGTGTTGCGTTTACTTCGATCTTCAGGTAACAATTTATTTATTTCCTAAATGGGGGATTGTGCCCCAACATTAATATTGCTTAAGCTTTTAACGGTTCCTAATACGGAATTGGAGTACGGTCTGGTTCAGAGATTATACATGTAGGACGACGTTTCGTTACGGGTATATGGGCACCCAAACTGTTCTATTTTGCCACCGTAGAAGGTTTAGTTGTCGTGTTTTTATTTAAGTGCTAACGCACCTTGAATTGACTCCATGAAGTACGACAGAATTGGTTAATTTTGATAGTTTTGAATAACAAATACGTATATGTATAATATGTTAACAAAATACAGCATAGCCACACAAAATTTTTTATTTGACTTGGAGTAGCTTTCTTTAGTTTTATTTCTCATTTCTAGATTTTTTTAGAGGGGATCGTTTATTTCATTTTCACCTTTCAATTTTTTTTTTGGAGGAATTTTATATTCAAGTTTCATTCTGAAAAAAGCCAATATCTTTTCATGCAAAATGTAATATGTTTGAAACAATACAATTAACTCTTTTATGGATATAGTAAAATCTTATTGACTTTCTAGGAGTCTAATATATGACAAGTACTCTCTCTCTCTTTCCAACCAACACTAAATCATATAGCTTTATCCAGGGATTTTATCTTTGGTTATATAGGGAAAATGTTGTTGTTTTAATATACATACATGTATATGTAGTTTCATAACTTTAATTACTTATTTCCATGTAAAAGACATGAAGTGGTGTATTTCCGGAATTCTGGTTTCTTCTATTATGATTATCTGCGTTACTGCCGTACCGAAACTGGATACAGAATGGAGGTTATACAAAGAGGAATACCGAAAGGAGTATCTCTCGGAAACGGAAGAGTTTGCCAGGCAAGGAACACGTATATCGATCAATGTTTTATGTTATCTGTTAATCTTGATTTAACTCATTGTAGCGTGTAACGCAATGGATGAAATATGCAATAGGGGCGACATTACCAACAGCGTTGAACAGCTACATATATTTACTTTTATGTGTGGATCCTTAAATTTTCTCCAAAGAAATAGGTTCCATCGTACGCATTTTCTCTGGGTAGATTTCGAATCCTATCAATGGAATATCACTTAATACATTACAACTGCAAGTGCATAAAAATATGCAAATATATTTTCTCTCTACCACGCTTTGGGGAGGAAGGTTGAAACCTTCACTCTATTCCACTTCTCTGTATCTATAAATCAATGGAACCAAGATATTTGTTTTAAAAACCCAACAAAAATATATAACGCTATTGTCAACTTCCTATATTCATGTAGCAACTGATTTGATACGTAAGAGCTTGTTCTGCATATGATCAATTTTTAAATTGAAGCAGGTTACTGATAAGTTAATGCTACAGGAGTTTCAACAGTCTCATATAATGTCAGCATTTTAAAAATTATATGGTCATTATAACGATCTTGTATACCTATACAACTTGCCATTGGGTCAAATGCGGTTTGGAGTGTTTCATACCATTTGTTAGGCCGTCCTATATACTCTGATTTTGGGTACGGGTCACTCC
The DNA here is from genome assembly GCA_903981925.1 of Ostrea lurida. Taxonomy (NCBI): domain Eukaryota; kingdom Metazoa; phylum Mollusca; class Bivalvia; order Ostreida; family Ostreidae; genus Ostrea; species Ostrea lurida. The sequence goes on along the minus strand of CAJDSM010046922.1, from coordinate 21,297 downwards.
GTGTACGAAGTCAAAATATACCGCTCACGGCGGATGTGTCCGGTCGACAATGGATGCTTACTCCTCCTAGGCACCTGATCCCACCTCTGGTGTGTCCAAGGGTCCGTGTATGCCCAACTCTTGTTTTGTACCCTATTTGAGACTTACGAGATTGATCACTGTTTGTTATATTTGTCTTTACATTCAGGGGTTCGTGGTTGTCCATCTTTCAATTTGTATTCCATATTGAATTTATAAAATTGTTCACTGTTTGCTATATTCATCTTTTCATGTAATGCACAGCTCCAATTTATTTTTGAAAAATGATGCCACATTACATTTCGATCAATGATGGGGATATCTTCTACTTAAAAGTTTCATATAGCTACCTGATTTTCAAAAATGTCAAGCAGATTATGAGTTAGTTCAAGTTGAGATAAAATCGACACTATTACTCTTTATTCAATATTTAGACGAGAAATTTGGAAAGACAATCTGGACTACATCAACCAACACAATGAAAAATACGACAAGGGAGAGAAGTCCTACCTTTTGGGTTTAAATGAATTTAGTGATTTGGTAAATTAAATCTTTTTATATCAAATTGGATTTATCATCTTCAAGAAGCCTATAATAATAACCAATGAACAAGGAGAATTTTAAAGTTTTCTTAAAGATTGTTTGTTTGGTTTTTTTATCAAGCTTTAAACATTTTAACATAGATACATGTATTATCTATGCTCTTGTTTTGTATCCTGAGTGAGCCTTGCGAGATTGATCACTGTTTTCGCTTTTTCATTTGTAGAGTCACGAGGAATTCCTCGAAACATTTGCCGGTGGTTTCAAACCACGTGAAGAAAATCTCTCAGCCTTAAAATTTCAGAGCACTTCTAGTCTGCCGTCTGAGGTAGACTGGAGACAAAAGGGATGGGTAGGACCAGTTGGCAATCAGGTAAATGGCTTTTAGGGTTACCGTATACTATTCTGGGTTTTACCTGTAATGAATTAATGAAACGTTGGTTAAAAATATACACAGATATATGTATCATCAAACGAACTGTTTGATGAGCAAGAGCTTGTTCTGCGTATGATCAGTTTTTAAATCGAGGCCGGAGTCCATGCCCCTTTAGGTTTATATTTAGATTGACATATACATATGCTAGTTACTGAATCACTACAAATTTGAAAATGAGTCATATCAGTTCGCTTTGTAACCTAAGGTTTGACCTTAATGTTTTAAAATATTATACCAATTTTGATGCATCAGATGCGCACTTCCACAAATCATGTCTTTTCAATGATGTTGGAAATCCAAATCCAAAACATGTAATTAAAGAATTTTCTAAGACTATTAACGAGGGCGGTCACTGTACCTTCGGCATTTGAAGTAAAGGTCACGGGTATATGACCTCAAAAGGAGATCCCGTGCCACGTTGGGCTTTGGCACAATGGAGAATCTTCACTCAAATGCGCTCTGCACGGGTCAAGACTTGTTGCATTTCATATCAAAATGGTAGATACTCTACATGAGTTTTAAAAAAAATTCTCCAATGGATGTAAAACAATATCCAAACTTAAACAGGCACATTTACAAAATGTTGTAAATTTAGGGTTTTTTAATTTTTAGTTTGCTTGCGGTTCTTGCTGGGCGTTCACAGCCACAGGTGCGCTGGAAGGTCAAGTCACAAATAAAACAGGAAAGCTAATCGTATTGTCTGTGCAGCAGCTGATGGATTGTAGTGAAAAATGGGGTAAGTAAGATATCTAATAGTTACAGAAAATTTTAAACCCAATGTTTAACCATCACTGTCAATATTGTATTTGTTTGCTACATGTATGACACATTTTGACATTTTCTCATTAGACTGCACAGAGAGTAAACGGGTATATATATTGAGCTATAAAAATATCCTTTGTAAAAGCCCGAGTTCAGAGAACTACGTTTACATGAAGTATCGATATAACAGCACTGTAGTACATATCTAATCGTACATCTGACATATATTTATGTAGTAGTACATGTAGTATATATCTCCATGGTAGTTAGTATCATTGGTTATTTATCTTGAAGTACACTCTATCTTAACAGTAATGTATCTATCTAAAAGTACATTAAGTGTATATCCTATTTTAAATAATGGATTTCTAATCTCATAAGGTTTTTTAGTACTCCCTAGCGTCAGAAATATATTTACTAATAATTAAAGCAATTTAATTCAAGTGGCGAATTCACGTCAGTGGGCTAGGCACACCTCCTCTTTGAAAAATTTTAAATTCATATAGAAATATTCAAAAATCTCTTCAATATATAGATTATTTGAGTTTCACAGCTCGAAGCTACACACACGTTCAGAAATTTCTGGAACCACAACGGCCATCTACCAAATACCCCCCCCCAAACAAAAACAAAACAAATCCACCAACCCCCCCCTCACCCCCCCTCCCCCGAAAAAACAAAGAGAAAAATAACCCAAAAACTCCACACTGTTTGCACACAATAATTTGCTTCAAAAGCCTTTAGTGATAATTTATTTCATTTAAATATGAAATGGCAAAGTAACAAAATCATAGTCCCACAAACAATATAATGATTTAATAAATCCTATATTGATAATCTCGTCTATCATTTTGATTCCCTATTTATAAAAAAAAAGTTCCATGAAGTAAGCTACATACAGTTTAAAACGTTTTCAATTGGTTTTAATTTCATAACTGACTGAACATCCGTGTTGTTTGATATTTCCAGGTAACCACGGCTGTGAAGGAGGATTGATGGATTCTGCATTCAAATACATCAAAGATGTGGGAGGAATTGAGAGCAATGAGACGTATCCATATTCTCCTCAGGTTAAATCAAATACATATATTAGAAATGATAGTCTGTTTGGTCGTTGTTCGAGTCCTGCTCAGTTATTAGAGAAAATTACGGGTCTATGTAATCTGGATAACTGTTAACGGCAAGCTGACTGCTCAACTTGCTAACAGGATGACTTCAACTTCTCTATCGTCACCTTCCCATATTTATGTAGAATTTTATTTATCATCATCTATATATATATATACATGTAGTGTTTACATATATCAACTGATTTGATTCACTAGGACATGTTCTGTGTATGATTAATTTTTAAACAATGGCAATGTTACTGGGGTTTCAACACCCCACTTTGAAATTAGCATTTCGCAAATTCTATGACCTAATTTGAAATTATTATCGCTGCCTGACGTAATTCATACCAATTATTTGACCTTCCTTTACATTGTACATAATGCTTTTGAAAACGGATTACTCCATTTACCTGACCACACTAATAGCTCAAACGGGTCTGACCAGTCACCAGAACATACTCACTCGTTTTGATGTAAAGGCAAAGATAACGAACAGTGATCAATCTCGTAAGTCCTAAATAGAATACAAAAACAAGAGTTGGGCATTCACGGACCCCTGGACACACCAGGTGTGGGATCAGGTGCCTAGGAGGAGTAAGCATCCCCTGTTGACCGTTCACACCCGCCGTGAGCCCATAGTATTGATCAGGTAAACGGAACAATCCGTAGTCAAATCAGTGTGTGAAAAACGGCTTAACAATGGCTATGAAACACATTAGACAGCATTTGACTCAATGGTAGGTCATATTGGTAAACAAAGTTGTTATACCGACCAGACAATTTACGAAATGCTGCCTTTAAACGTGACTGTTGAACTGGTGTGTCCAGTCGAAGGGTCCATCTTTGCCCTATTTTTAACTGATCAAGGAATAGGCCTTACAGAGACTGTGATCGGTCAAGAGGGGATGATACTTTCTCATCTCTATTGTGTCCAGGGGTCCGTGTTTGTCCTATTCGTAATGTTTTGTTCCTTATGCGATTGCGCAGTTCGTTATCCTCACTTATCAAGGCAATCGGATCACGCTCGTCAATTTCCGTAACCGGAAAGTTCATTTTCGGTTACGGGAATAGCCGAGTAGTTACGATTGTTATCAAGGGTCTGAATTTATAATACTTTACCTTATACAATGTAGCAGGTGACATCTCAATGTAAGTGATTTTTTCGGAGGGACATAAACAACAAACAAAAGAATATGCATCTAAAATGAAACTTATTTAATCTGGATGTTGCGCAATAGAAGGACAAGAAAATAGGCACCGTAACAAGCTCAAATTATAACGCAAATCTATAATACCCTGTTACTTTTATCAGACGTGACTTATATCATAAAGTTTGTTGTGGGTTCGTTTCTCTGAGGACAAAGGCCTTTTAATATATTTTGATATATGTATTTTACTACGACGGTGGTACACCAAAATAGTCCTCTACGATTCAAGTGCCCCGGACCTCATTTTAGTGTTGGTTTTACAGCAATACACCAGAAAGAAACAAAATTACTTTTAGCCCCCATATAAAATTAGTAAAGAAATTATACACATATGTATACGTTATTTCTCTGAAATAGGTATATACAACATCTATGAAAATTGTGAAAATAGCGAACAATTTCATTAATTCAGTAAAGAATACCAAATTAAAAGAAGGGCAAACACAGACCCCTGGACGTACCGGAAGTAGGATCTGGTGCCAAAGAGGGACAAGCCTGGATACAAATATACAGAAATTTAGTTTTCTTTGTTACAGAGCGAAAATTGCAAGTTTAACAAATCGGCCATTGTAGCAAAAGTGACGGGGTACGGCGATCTTCCAAAGTCAGAGAAAGCTCTCATGTCAGCCGTGGCGACCATAGGTCCTATATCTGCCGCCATTGACGCCACCCAGCGGTCTTTTCAGTTATACAAAAAAGGGGTGTATGACGAACCCAACTGTAGTAAGGTAGTGAACCATTCTTTTGTTATCGTCGGGTACGGTGTTCTGGACGGAAAGAAATACTGGATCGCTAAAAACAGGTACTTTCTTATTTTGTTGGTATAATTGTATTAAAATAAGAATATGAACTATATAACTTGATTGAAAAACAAAATGTGCTTGTTCAAATTTCTATTTCGTGATTTTCGACATGCATTTTGCAGTGGTGAAGCGACAGGATTTTGTCTTGTATTTTCCCAAATATAGTAGTTCTAGAAATCTTTTTAAGAAGATACCATATTTCATATATATCAAGAAGTGGCGGTTATAGAACGATTGCAATCTATCCCTGTTATTGTTGAACATTTTTAACTTTTTACTTTTTTTCAGTTGGGGTACATCTTGGGGAGATAAAGGCTATGTATTAATGTCTAAAGACAAGAACAACCAATGTGGGATAGCCAACACTTGTAGCTACGTCACTGTCTGACAACCGGACCCATGACATCACGTGGATGAAAATTTACAGCAAAATATTTTAATGACCCGTGATACTTTTATTATATATTTCAACACTCGCCGTGTCGCTGGAAATCAGCTTTCCTTAAAATGTGCAATATATGAAAATAAAATCATCTTCCATTATATAACAATAAAAAAAAACAAAAAAAAAACATTCTAAGTCATTTTCTTTATATCTTCACAATACCACAACGAAGAGTAAAGGACATCTTGGTTGTCAAGCTTTTGAGTTTGTTTGACGCATGAAGACCAATTAATATATATTCCGGCCTGGAGCAGTTACCTGTAGGTTATCTTTTACTGATAACAAGAGTTCAAAACAAAACTAGGACGAACACAATTCTATCATGTACAGCTAGCTCATCTACGGAGTGATGTTCAACCCTTTTGTGCAAGTATTATGCAATCAGCATATCCAAATCTTCCATTCCATTTTTTTTTTGGTTTACCTCACCTGAGCTGAAAGTTTAATGAATTTTTCGGATCATCTTTTTTGTATGTCGTCTGTCTATTCGTCTGTCCGTATTTCCAATATCCTATTCTCGAGAAGCACTGGACGGAGTGGAATCAAGTTTGGTACAAAGCATCCTTAGTTTGTTAAAAAAGGGGAGATGATAAAGAAATGACAAAAAGGTGGATTCATTTAAAATATATTCAAGAACCAATTTGAAATTTACAAAAACATCTTCCCTGGACACAGTATATTCAAGTTTGTTTAAGTGATGGCATCCGGGAGTAGGTTGAGGTCATAATAGGGTATCAAAATTTTACTTGAAAATTTATCGATATTTCTCTAAAAAATTCTTTTAAAGAGTCACCGGGATAGGAAAGTTGAAATTTACACAAAACTCTTCTTGACATAGAATATATTAAAGTTTGTTCAACTACATAGCACAGTCCCTGAGGGTAGGGTGGGATCACATCAAAGTTTTACGTTCAGATTCAAGGTTTGTCTAACTATGGTCCGGAATCACAACAAAGATCAGAGTTTTACGATATATATGTAAAAAAGATGTTCGGGGTTTTTTTCAGGAAGGAGACCATGAATAATCATTTTAATATGCAAACATCCATAGGAGTGCAGATCAAGTCTACCCTGAAGTATGTTGAAAGGGCATGGACACGTTTTGAACTAAAAATGTTCAAAAATTGCCAATTTTAATGTTTGAAATGCATAATCAACTTATTTCTAGTGGTCAGCAAAAATTTGAATGTCAGTTCTTGAGTTATAAGTAAGATACAGCGGTCACAAATCTTTGCAATGTAAACAAGGCTCGAGCCTTGTTTATGTTTACAAAAAGATTGCTTCGTAGAAAATGTCATGTTTAAAACAATATGAGATGTGCGAAACACTAGACACTGTTTAAATGTGTTTAGAATGAACTTCTAATTTGAAAAAATCTGCTTTAAATGGAATGTTTAAGTAGCATATTCAATATATACAGCAAACTCATGGCTCGAGCTTTGTTTACATAACAAAGAATTGTAAGTGCTGTATCTCACTTGGAAGTCAACAGATGACGTTAAAATTTTTCCTGACCATTAGAAATACCTTAGTAAAGCATTGTAAACATTAAAATCGGAAATCTAAAATTTGAACATTTTTAGTTCAAACGTGTCCAATCCCCTTTAAGGTCACATGGGTTGATTGAATATACAAGAGCTTTTTTATGAATATATTTGGAGGAACTTAGTGATATCGATATGCAATCATGCCAAGGTAGTGCAGATCCATGTTAGTTCCATTCGTGGTCCCCTGAAGTTGAGTGGGTCAAAATTAGGAATAAACCTCGGCATGGGAATCCATAGGAACATATTTTCAAAGATCTTCATCTCAACAACAAAAACCCACGCCAATAACGTATCTAGCCTTATCTACATGCTGCACATGGCTATAATTAATCTTTCCAATATTCAAGTTCACATTTGTTTAATTCAGGACACTCAGGGTTAGTGTAAGACCACAATAAGAGATGAAAGTTTTATATGAGGTTATTCAAGAAATTTATTCAAACAGTGTTCAGAGTACATGTAGCACACCACATCAGATGTTTCCAATTTGTACTGCTTCATTTTTTAATTCCTAGAGACTATGATCGAGGGCATATTGTTTTGTCCTGTCTGTCCGAAACTGTAATCTTCGGCATTCTTTGCTCATAACATGTTGTGTAAATCCATGTTCAAGTTATATTATGGAAATAAAGACAGAAAGATTTTCCAGACCACAACAGCTTAACAACAGCAGGACCAAGGTAACTTAGGTGAGCGATGTGGTCCATAGGCCCTTTGCTTTTGATATCAATAACGGAGTACAAACTATACATTTAATCTTCATTGGTCTCTAAACACTAATTTTGGTGAGGTAGACATGCATGAAGAATAGTGTACCTTGTTTTCCTAAAGTAAAAGGTGATATGGTATCCAGCAACAGGGATTGATGTCTGACGCATAGGTATTCAAAAAAAGGCGAAGATAACGAACAGCTATCAATCTCGTAAGTCCAAAATGAAATACAAAGCAAGAGCTGGGTAAACATGGACCCCCTTGGACACATCAGATGTGGGATCAGGTACTTAGGAGGAGTGAGCATCCCCTGTCGACCGGTCACACCCGCCGTAAGACCATTGTCTAGATCATGTGAACAGAGTAATCCGTAGTCAAAATCAGTGTATAAAGAACGGCTTAACAATTTGCTGTGAAACGCAAACCATTCATTGAAGATGGGATGTGACCGGTCAGCAGAGGATGCTTACTCCTCCATGGCAACTGATCCTACCTTCGCTTTTGTCGGAGGTCCGTGTTGCCCTGCACTCGATTTGTATATGTTTTTGGGACTATGACTACGTTTGATACATTGTTACTTCGCCATTTTATATACACGCATCTAACAAACAAATTTCATTCATCAAGATACATGAGGGTATAAACTGCAATATAGAGCCAGATTCCTCCCTCCACCCATAGTGAGACTGCGCCTCGGAAGTCGGGCTCTAGACTGGGCCTTCCCCTCGGTACTCGCGCTCTAAAATGACCCCCCCCCCCCCTCCCCCAGCAGACTTGCTCTAGAATAAACTTTACCCCCAGGGGGAAGACTCACTCTAGAGCCCTAACACTCTCTTGAAGTTTCACTCTAGAGAGACTCTCCCGTTTTTATCCCCTCCTGGGCAAACTGAAATAAATTTTTATTTATCGCACAGGGAAGTACAAACCCACCTGCTCTCTCTCTCTCTCTCTCTCTCCCTCTCTCTCTCTCCCTCTCTCTCTCTCTCTCTCTTTCTTTCTCTCTCTCTCTCAGTTGGCGAGTTCAAATGACTTAATAATTCCATTGTGTTTTATTTATCGTTTGCTTCTCTTGAGTTTAATGAATGTCGTAAGCAAAATCTTATGAGATTGATCACTGTTCCTATCTTTACCTTTTCATATCCTCAGGTATTCCCAGAAAGGAAATATCCCATACATGCAAATACATGTACAAACACACCGAATCTCTCTTTTTTTCTTATTTATTAATTACAATTTCATATCAAAAATATTAAACAAAATATGACTCATTTTACTTCCGATATGAAGCTGATGCGATTCTCATATGATTTTGTTAGAAAGTCAATATGATTGTCCATATGACCTGTACATATATATCACAGACTTCTACACGGTGGGGTAGCTGGCGGAGGTAGCGATGCCACAGTTATTACGCCTGTTTCTGGACATCTGAATGTATCCTTTCTGTCCCCAAGATTCGCCCCAGCTGTAAAACATGAACATGGAAATGATCAGTGGTTGCATTTACAAATCGACCAATCAGGCACATTTATGATCTGGAAAAGTCTCATAAAGGATAATTATCCGTTCATTTAGCAAAACAATTAAAGAAACCAATCACGAACAGAGTTAGAAATGGAACATTAGAATTTTTATTCGTTTTCATTATACACTGACATCATACTACCCACAATGCTCTGCGTGCGGAACGACCTCTGGTGGAAGTTTGACACGGACATGTATTAAGCAGAATATGATGGTACACTATTTATCAATCCTACATCTCACATGTCTAGGTCACCTAGTCACTCAGGTGACCTATTGCTATTAATTTGCTTGCATAAAGGTAATATTGTTTCATAAGGGGGAAGGGCAAACTTTTAAATGTGGAAAGCAAAATTTAAGAAAACAAAAGACAAAAACAAGAAGACAAACAAAAAACAAAGGCACATAAAGGCACGGGGGGAGGGGGCGGGGCAGGCAGTAAGAAATTGGAAATCAAAAGCACACAACCACTGTTTTGTGGTTAGTATATAGCTTGAAAAATACTTGACAATAAGTGGGGGGGGGGGGGCAAAAGACATAGTTTTTCCCATCACTTTCAAAAGCTCCTACGCCTATGCTCTGGGGATATCTGCATTTAAAGACCAATACATAATTATAATTTGCTGTTTTTGAGGTCAACACGATGATTTAGACACATGAGAAGTACAATATGCACCGAGCCCTTGGGCTTCGAAGGTGTCTAAATCATCGTATGCGAGGTGAATATTTTACTTCGAAGGTTTCTAAATCATCGTATTGACCGATAAAGCAGCAATAATTGTTTTATTATATAATTTTAAAAACCCTTCAAGATTGTTCTTTGCTCTTTTAAAGTTTAATTGTAAGGAGGTGAATCGAAAGATCGCGGCAAGTTGGCTGAGATCCAAAAAGTCAATAGCTTCTAATATTCACCTGGAGGGTCAAGTGAAAGTGAATATTAGGAATTATTGACTTCTACTTGGAAAGATCTCAGCCAATCAGAGAGCTAGGAAATATCCAATCATATAATAAAAACATTTAGCTGAAATACGCAGAACTGGCTTGGATTTGTTGTAAAACATACCAAACTTACATTTGAGTTTCATTTAACTTTGAACAGTCAAAATTTGAGTAACAACTCAGAATTAAGTCCAAGCTAAGACTTCGAGAACTCCAGTCCAAGATTTTGTAGCCCTTGCAACGAGTGATACCTTTAATTGATAGGCAGATGACCTATAAGGCCTGGGGACCTCTTGGTTGTGCTATATGATTACCTGTTCTTTACAAGCCAATAATCTTTGCCGTTATCTGTTCCATATCCAACAGCTAACACGCCGTGATCCAATCGAGACTCGCTACAGAACCACTCGTGGTAGACTCCGCTCTTGTACAACTGGAAGCTCATGTGACTAGCGTCAATAGCAACGGCAATAGGTCCAACTGTAGCAACGGCGCTTTGAAGATCTGATTCACTCTTACTCTTGATGTCGGTGAAGCCAGTGTCTGTAGCTCCAACATTAGCGCTGTTGAATCGGCATTTTCCATCCTGTGAAATGAGGAAAATAATAAATCGAAATGTGCTTGACAAAAAATGTTTACTTGCAAACAGTTTTGCCTGATCAATGAACTAAATGATAGTCCCTTTTAAGAAATGGGCCAATGAATAAGAGAGGATAACTAACGGTGATCAGTCTCATATAAATCTTATACGGGATACAAATCAAGAGATGGGCAAACAAAAACTACTGGATATACCAGAGGTGGGATCAGCTGCCCAGGAGGAGTAAGCATATCCTGTCGACCGGTAGCACTGCCTTTAGTCATTCATAATTCCAATGTCCTTTATTACAATTGTTTTGATTGGATAACATTAATTTACGCAGAAAAAAAATCTGAAAATGTAACGTAACACTACCCGCTTGAAATCGAATAACGTAATGCACGGAACTATTCATTTTTTTTAAAAATGTTAATAAAGTGAACAAATTGGAATTATAAGAATTAAACATTCTTTTTGAGGAATTTATCGATGTGTAAACCCTGGACATTTTACTCACAAATGTAACATAGAAGTGATTCACATTTTTATTCAGTTTGTGAGTAAAATCACATCAATAAATTCTTCAAAACGAATGTTTAATCCTACAATATATTTTTTCCTGTATAAGTTTGTTTAAATTCTAAATTGGTGTTACTATATTTTAGTCTCCACATCAGTCATACAAACCTTGGCTTCATATGGGTATGATGCCTCTGTGTCAATGCCGTTGTTAACCTTGATGTACGTGAAGGCGTCGTCCATTAATCCTCCCTCACAACCATGGTTTCCTGGAGAAAATTCGGAAGGTTGAAGTCAAAATTTAACTTTTAGATACCGTTGATGAAATGAGGAAGCGTTAAACTGTTGGAGATGTGATAAGTGCGCACTATTTTTACCTTGTTTTGTTGAGCAGTCAACCAAGTTTTGTTCTGAGAGAGATGGCAATTTGCCAGTTTTCTTGAAAGTTTGACCCTCAAGTGACCCTGTAGCTGAGAAAGACCAACAAGATCCGCACTGACCCTATATCAAATTAAAAGTAAAAAAAAATTTGATAACTATAAACTATCAAATGTAAGTATAAAAGTAGGCAATATGTTCTAATGCGAATTTACTACACTCAAAGATGACTTGTGAATGGTTAGATTGTTCATGGACTTTGAGGACACGAAAAAGCGACATTGTAATTTGGAATCAATATTGTAAGATTGCGTGCACTAATGAACAGTGAAGAAAAAATATATAGATGAACCTTTACTCAATTAAATAACATGCATTTAATTACATGGAAAAAAACCAACATAATAACACCCCACTGAGCGTAGATATATATTGAATTTCCATTACATAGTGTTTTCATATCATTAACAAACAGGATCTTACAACTAACCTGGTTTTTGATTGGTGTGACGTAACCTTTGCTTCTCCAGTCAACCGTGGCGGGAAGGTCACCAACATTGGAGGGAGGGAGGTAGAGTGAGCCTCTGCTTGTTCCGTTCCTCATTTTATATCCATTCATGGTCTTTACGAATTCTTCGTTGGTCTACAGTAAGTACAGTGTATTTGTATTATCGACCAATCAAAATCGCATAATCAAGCGATCTCCAAAGCGTTTGAAGCAATACATTATACACATGCCATATTAAAGTGATTTGAATAAAATGATTTTACATCTTTCTCACAATGGAAAATGGGGTTCAATTTGTATTCTTCATGTTATAGATGCATGATCGCTAGGAAATATTCAAAGAGGATCTGTGCTTAAGTACAATACAAATTGTAGTTGTAAAAAGGTTAATGATCTCTCTCTCTCTCTCTCTCTCTCTCTCTCTCTCTCTCTCTCTCTCTCTCTCATTGCGCTCCTTCTACACACCATGTCGCCATATTCGTTCATTCCCAGCCAAAAGGTGTGTTCCCCGCGGTCGGCGGCCATATTGTGCCTCTGGATGTAGTCCAAGTTGCTTTCCCAGATTGCGCGCCTAGAAGTCAAATACTTAAATTGCAAATCAACAGTACACCAAAATCTTGCACATAGAGCATGTAGATATTTAATTCTCCATCGGTGTATTACTAAACAGACCAGCGGGTAAACCGATGCCACTTTCTTTCATTTTCTTTAACTTGGTTTTAGTTTGACTTTCTTCATTTTTTCTTGAATATTTTCACAAACTCCTAACTCGGTACTTGCTAGCACATACACCACATATATAAAATGATATGATAATATATAGTTTATAACATTTCGCATTTTGGAGAGGTAACAATTTTGGTTTGAAATTTACCTTCTTTCTGTCTCTTCTGCTGCATACTGTTTGCTATGTTGCTTCAAAAAGAGTTGCCATTCCTCGTCCAACTCGGTTCTTGACAGGCGGGCAAAGCTAATCGCAACCAAAGCCGCTAGGACAACGAAGCGCAACATCTGAAGATAAAGCAATCGATAAATCACTCGACAGTGTTTGCAATCAGTATTGGCAAGTTACATGTATATACATGAGGTATATCATATGATGACCACATGAGTTACATCACGTGATGACGTATGAGACACGATCACTCTATTAACGATTACATTCACAATTTCATCACATTCAAGATTTTTGAGCTAGTTTTATGCAACCGTTACGTCTTTCTTCTGTCTAGCAGATTTTACAGCCAATCTGGGTGTATCCAAATCAAATGATGTACTCTATAACTTCAGAATGTTAAGTTAATCCAATTAGATAATCCCATATAAGATGTTAAATGAATACATGTATGCAAAGAGTGGATACCATTTAAAGCGTTCAGATGACCCAGTTTTATCACACTGTGCATTATTCAGGTTGCACTATGTTTTATCTTATCTAACCGTGGTTCAGTTTAGAGGAGTTTAACGTGGGGTTTCTGAATGTTTACTTCATGTAGACCGTAAACATAATAGTGCTTCTATCATGAAAATTTTAATAAATTGAGTTTCACAAGATGTATTTCAATGACAGTAAAAATTAAAAACATATAAAAAACAACAACAATAAATAAATACCAGGGAAAACTCAACGGACGGCAAAAACGAACTGGCGTTGCATTAATTGAAACATTGAACATGTATTTAATTTGCGTATTTATATTTTATATATTTGGTATTTTACACTAGACTTAATAGGATTACTACATACCTTTTTGTACAGTTGTTGTCTGTGTCTATTACGAAACTAAGCTGGTGATATGACCACAGAGGGTTATGCTGTCTCTATTTAAATTTTTTGATCACATGACCAGAAATTATTTGCATAATGTCGTCGAGAATACAAGTACATCCATCCTTGACACTTTTCGTAAAATAAGATTGTTGGTTATTTTGTAGGGGTGATTTTTTGAGGTGGTTTTTTGTTTTGTATTTTGTTTGGTTTTGTTTGGTTGGTTTTTTGTTTGTTGGTTTTTTTTAGAGGGGGGGGGGGTTCATTTGTGTGTGAGTGTATGTGTTCATAATGTTTATTATTTTTTTAGTACTTTGCTGTATTGTATGGAATTTTTTTTTTTTTCGTTTTGATTTTGTTTGTTTGATTGTTTGGGAGATTTTGTATAAGAGTTTTGGGGTTTTTCCTGCATATCAATTTATTTTCAGAAATTGTTTTTATTTACCAAATTATTTACTACAGTTAAGTAGTAATGTTTATACTTTGCTAAATGACCTTGAAATTGATTCATCAATTCTTGACTCTGATTGGTACATAATGCTGAGTCAATTGAGCTAAATATTGCGCTGCTCAATAAAAAATTGAAACTGATTGGAACTTTGTCTCCCCTTTTTTCTCCAGGCTGGTATTTGTCCTAAATAAATATCAATGTAACCGAAATACATTGTTGACAAAAATCTGGGGGGTAGATAAGACTTTTTATTTGTCTTTTTAAGACAAATTTTAGATGCGTACCAAGTTTTTCGTCCCCATTTTACTCATCACTCATTTGTTATTCGTTTCATAAATCAAATCTAAACAAACAGCCCGAAGATAACGTTCCTTACAAAGTTTTCTGTTACTATCCTGCTATCAATAATTGCTCTGATAAGACAGGCTATTGAGAAGTTTGAGAGATTTGAATTCAATATATAGGTCACCGGTGGGTACATGACCCGTGGGGCCCCTACAATTCAGGTCACACAATGGTCACTATTCAGGTCAAGTTTAAGGACAAGCAGCAACCAAATACATTACAAAACTGGTACCCTTTTACTAACTAGTTATAAGGAACCATCATGTAAAAAGAAAAAAGAAAACTATGATTCAAGAATACTTAATGGGGTTATGTCGATCATGGCGGTGTATCTAAAGCGATAAAAATTTTAGAATAGGTTATTCATAAATATCGATAGGAATATGCATGGGCATCATGAAACAATAGGAGAGTATAATTGATTAATGTTCCAAACGTAAAATTTAATGTTGTTGTATTTATATGTTTCTTTCCACAAAAGAGGTCATGGAAGCTTCGATCATTTTCATTATTATTTCCCGTCATGCCAATGCACTTCCTTACAAATCCACGTGATGTGCTACGCAAGTTTGGTGTCATTATCCACCTGATACGTTTTAGGTGCATGTAGGTTTCAAATGGAAAAACATATTCAGAAAATATTTCTGAACAAATTTTACTTATTTCCCGTTAGAGTTACATGTTATTTTAAGCAGAGTAATAAGGTAGAAAAATTGAAAAGTCCGACGAACTTTAAATTATATACTACTCGAACAAACTAGATATCAAGTACTATAGAAAAATTTTTATGAGTTGGTAAGGCGCTACAAACTTCGAGTAAGATGTATAGAAGTGCATTTTGAGCAACTCTGAAATACATCATCATAACGTTATGGTTTTAACGTTACGATTGCTTCGTGCTGACGAGCAATGGTGGTTTTAAAATTAAATAACACCGNGCTTCGTGCTGACGAGCAATGGTGGTTTTAAGATTAAATATCAACGGTTCAATTTAATCAAATGCGATGAAAATCCATATATTCATAGAATAAATGTTTTATCATAAGATACTTTGTTGAATTTGAATTTCTTACAAATAATTTGAAAAAGAGACGCATTGTCTACGCATTTTTTTGAATGACCCTTGTATTACGTGAAACTTCACTGATTGAAATTTTGGCGACTAGTAAAACCAGGTGATTTAAAACACTCAGTGCTTGAATATGAAGAAAATTCAAAAGAGGAAGTGAGTACGGACGTGTCCTGCGATGTATGCTACGGGAAATTAATGTTATAATAATAGTTTAACTTTTTCACCACACCAGGAAAAATAAGAAAGTACTTAGTCTTGTGAGTGAGATAACGATCTTGCAATGGGGATTACACATGCTTTTTTGTGGGGGTTTTTTTTTTTTTTTTTTGGTTAAATCACGATGGATTTGGAAGAGTTTACGGACATCAATTAGAACTTTGATTTTCCCTACACTAAAATTAGTACACGGAATATTATGATAATAGGATTTAAAAATAATATTATTTGCACAGCCTTTCTCAATCATGTGTTATCTCACCATGTGTAGCGCACGCGGGATCAGCTGACTTGCTCGTCACGCGCAGACGCAGTGATATGTATTTAAGAGAACAGCCTCGTATTTCTCTCACCTGTATACAGATCAAGGTAAGGACTTGAACTACTGTAGATAAATATCAGAGATTTTTATGTTAAGATTATCCACATGTTCATACAACGAAATGTGTCGGAAACATGGCTTCGCTAAATTCGTTTTTTTTTTTTTTTTTTTTTTTTTTTTTTTTTTTTTTTTTTTTGTTGTTTTTTTTTTTTTTTTTTTTTGTTCTTTTTGTTTTTTTTTTTTTTCATTTTTGCATTATCCATCAATTTGGAAATAAGTCTAAATCTAATTTAATTTCAATATCGTATGGCCAGAAGGATTGACATGCCTATGACCAGGTGTTAAGAAATAAGATTAAAATTGACAATTACACATATTTTAGCAAAACTTAATTCGGAAAACTGCATGTATACGAAGTGCTGGATTAATTGTTTTGATCAAAAGCAGATCACACCGTATGAATATCAGGAAGATGTACAACATTTATCAGGATGGTTTAGGTGAAAAAAAAAATAAATAGATGAATAGATAAAAAAAATCTCGCCGACCAGGTGTCATTGTTGCTTGTAATTTGAATGATCATTTTCCTTTTTTTTTATGCTTTTTAATTATTTCCTTATCTTAACTTGAATTTAGATTTAGACACAAAAGAGTTCAACGTAAACCATACACGATAAAAATAGAAAATATTTCTAATTCCATAAGTTTTCTTTTTGGTTACATCAGTTTTTGTGACGATTCTATCGTGAATTGTAAACTATATAGCATGAGAAGCACTGGTCCCATGTCTCATTGCTACATGTAGCGACATTTGTGGATGTACGAAATTTCACTCGTGAATCATTACGAATAGGCTGTAAAATATGAAACAAAAATTATAACATGCAATCAAGTACAATCATATCTCCTTTAGTCACCCTCAAAATTACGTAAACTTAAATAGGCGGATCTAAAGGACGCAACACACACCATTAGTGTTGGTGTAAATTCTTTTTGAAGCGGGAACGGACATGTCACGGAGGCCCGTTTGGTGATATTATAATTGGTTTTAGATTTCACAGAATCCTGATTTATTTAGGAACTTGACTTATAGCCCAGTATGTGTTGATATACTAGTCCAGCTTAGTAATGAACGAAGTGGTTTATCAAAATGTAGTTATCACAAAGTTCGCAATATAGTTTATTCCTTATACCGGTAATTCAATTAATCGCTTGAGAAATACGGAAATGAAAGTATTATGCATGTCACAATACATTAAATATATGGCATATACGATAATCAAACGATATTTCAGAAATAGATTTTCATTTTTCAAAATTCGTGAGAATATGAGCTTCGATGCTTCACGCCGGCATACTTCAAGCGCTTCATGAAAAGTGCACGTGAGCTGACGTCACACATTGCTGTTCATCTCCTCATGTATATTCAAAAGTGAAACTTTTATTTCTTATATTTACGTTATTACATACATGTACTTTCGTTTCTGTTTGAATTCTCAGACGATAAAATAGACGCACTATATTTATCAAAATTCATACGCATGTTGTTTACAACTGATGTGCATTCACGAAGAAATGGCTGTCGTATTACGAATTCTGAAGATATAGAAGAAGGAATCTATATTTTTTCGGGTGATGCAGGTATCACCGAATTTTAGACGGTAAAACTCATCAATGCGCGAAGCGCATTGATGAAAAGTTTTACCGTTAAAATCTCGGTGATACCTGCATATCGCCCTAAAAAATATAAGATTTATTCTTATCATTTAATTTATAATTACAACAAGAAAATAATGTTCATTAGACTTTACATGTTGTTCACGTACGTGATCGAAAAATCACCTCAATTCTTAAAGGGTGTTTTAACCAATGAGAATTGGCGCTAGGTGATGACGTGAAATAAAATTAAATGATATCAAAGTCAAAGTGGAAGTGTAAACGTTGATGTATAACATTGCTGAGAAGTCTCATCTCTCCCTTTTTAGATGAACACATTTTTGGTGCTCGCTAGTTTGTGTGTGGCAGCTTTCGCTAGTCCGATCTTGAACAAAGATCTGGATAACGATTGGGCCCTCTACAAACAAATACATGCAAAATCATACAGCCAGGAGGAGGAGCAGATGAGGTAAGTGTTACTGGGGTGGATCCCGGAATTTCTTATAACGCTGTTGTTGGAATTCTTGTCAAAATAATTTTTTACTAATAGGGAAATCCCACAATATTAACGTGATATACACTGAATGTTGTTGAAATCAAATATTACACAATATAATCCGATGTAATGTGACCTGAATGCCAGGTGATACCTTCAAGGTCACCATTCTATTTAATTATTGTTGTTGTTGGCCTTGCCATTTTTACAAACTATTGTTTTACGTCCCACCGAGAATATTTCACTCATATGGAGACGTCACCAATGCCGGTGAAGGGCTGCAAAATTTAGGCCTATGCTCGGCTCTCAGGGCCTTTGAGCAGGGAGGGATTTTTATCGTGCCACACCTGCTGTGACACGGGGCCTCAGTTTTTCCGGTCTCATCCGAATGACCGCCCCATTTAGTCGCCTCTTACGACACGCAAGGGGATGCTGAGGACCTATTCTAACCCGGATCCCCACGGGCACAAACTTGTACTATTCTTATGATAAGTTGACACTGGTGCAAATGGTCGTTAAAATGAAATAGTGCGTCATCACCTTCACTCAAGGTCATATGGTCAAGGTCACAGATGACATAAGTAAAGAGTTTACTGTAAATTAGAGTAGACTAATAATGACGAGCGTGTATTTGTGGGACTCTTTGTATGCATTTGATAAGCAATAAAATTTCAATGACCCCCCCCCCCTCTCGCATTTGATTTAATCAGTTGTTGCGTATGTCTTTCTCTGTGTACAGACGTCTGATCTGGGAGGACAATGTTAACTACATCCAGAAACACAATCTGGCCGCGGACCGCGGAGAACACACCTTCTGGTTGGGACAGAACGAGTACGCTGATATGGTGAGTGGCTTTTTCTCCTCCTTCAACTGAAAAGACCAAGAAATGATTTACTGCAATACCAAATAATTGCTACATTATTAAAACATGGTGTGGTTTTTCATGTCAACTTCAAGGCATGAATGACCCGTGGGGGTCCGGGTTAGAATAGGTCCCCAGCATCCCCTTGCATGTCGTAAGAGTCGACTGAATGGGGCGGTCATTTGGACGAGACCGGAAAAACCGAGGCTCCGTGTCACAGCAGGTGTGGCACGATAAAGATCCCTCCCTGCTCAAAGGCCCAGAGTGTCGAGCATAGGCCTAAATTTTGCAGCCCTTCACCGGCATTGGTGACGTCTCTATATGAGTGAACTATTCTCGGTGGGACGTAAAACAATAAATAATCAAATCAAGGCATGAATATGATGTGTAAATTGCTTTATTTGGCGTTTGTCTTCTCGCTGTGTCCATAATTATAGTGACTTTAATCATAATGAAGTTTATTTTTATACAAATCCCCTGTTAAGAGTCTGGCGTTCACATCAGCTTTACCGTCCTGTGCTGTAGAATTAGAATGAAGCACACTGTTCATATTTATCTAGACCATCTTCGAATTCCGGGCCATCATGAACGGATACATCATGTCCGCTAACAGAACCAAAGGCCAGACCTACCTGTCACCCAGCAACATCGGCGATCTCCCCGACAGTGTCGACTGGCGAGACAAAGGATACGTCACACCAATCAAAAACCAGGGTCACTGTGGGTCATGCTGGTCCTTCTCCGCCACTGGATCTCTCGAGGGACAACACTTCAAGGCCACCAACAAAATGGTTTCCCTGTCAGAACAGAACCTCGTCGACTGCTCTCAGAGAGAAGGTAACGAAGTACAGGGTTTATGAATCCTATATTTGTGCTCTCTGATTTGTTGATTGTAAATTAGTATCTCAAAAAATGGGGAAGGTAGGGTCAATGAAACTTTAAGGAACGGTTTGTCATCAATTTAGTGCGTTTTGAGGAATGCAAGCATTTGGATATGGAAAGGGCAATGATCGATTCGGAAAATATGCATCGGGTTCGAGATTTCGATATTTTTTAATGATTCAAATACATTGTTTTAAACGTACATGTAATCATAATAAAAAAAAAAATAACAACATATATACAAAGTCGGATGTAGGGTAACAGGGCAACACGGACGTCCGACAAAAGCGAAGGCAGGATCAGTTGCCATGGAGGAGTAAGCATCCTCTGCTGACCGGTCACACCCACCATGATCGAGCTCACATCAGTTTTGTTTATCAGTGAAAATGTGTCTGTTTTATATTGATATTTGAACATTGTAGGTAGTTATATTCCCGGTTTTTTGTCATAAAGGAACAAATTTTGAAAAATGAAAATGTCTTCTTTGTTTAGGAAACCATGGTTGCAAGGGAGGTTTGATGGACAACGCATTTAGATACATTGAGCAAAACAAAGGAATTGATACCGAGGAGTCATACCCATACAAAGCCAAGGTATCTCCATTGTGTACTATCCCAAAGTGAAAGATCTCTGAGCGGATTTATCTAATTGTGCTATCAAAGACGAAAAATTACCATAATTGATGGTATTATCTCAGAGAAATTGTCGTTGATGCTGTCTCAGAGATAACGAAATTGCTTTGATTGGCCAAGAGTGAACATCACTCCTGGTTTTTCTTCTTTCTCTTTTAATAAAAGAAAGTATCTTTAAATATATATCGCAGGACATTTTATCTTGGAATCTTAAATAGCAGAAGGATTATCATTGTCTGGGCTATTCATAACCATTGTGTTAAAAGAATTTTAATAAACTTAATAAGTTTGATAATAAGATACTGTATTTCCTTATGATTAATCCGCCCTTCTCTTCTCTTTCTTGTTTTAGGACGGACTTTGCAGATTTAAACAAGCTGATGTTGGCGCTACTGATGCTGATAACTGAGGTCTCTGTAGAGACATTGCCCCCCTGCAGACTGAGGAAACCCTGGCGACGGCTGTCCCCCACTGTTGGTTCCCATTTCCGTTGCGTTATGAGACGCATCCGGTCAGAAGATCTTCCATTTTACCAAAGAGGTGTAGTTACAGAGGATGCCTGTT
>CAJDSM010046919.1:5210-18425 GCA_903981925.1 Ostrea lurida | reverse complement strand
CTATTGTAAACAAAATCGCGCCGCTGGCTTTCTTTACATAACAAAGATTATCTCACTTGTGAATGTAACTGAACAATTGACGCTTATATTTTTCAGAACATTATAATTAAAAATGGAAAATGAAAATTAATATGCCCCTTCAAGTTTCTAAGGGGCGTTGCTTCTGCACGAAACGCTTCTCGCACAGAACGATTCTCGCACGGAACGGTTTGCATGAAACGCTAAACGGTTTGCACGAAACGCTGAACGATCTGCCCGGAACGCTGAGCGATCTGCACGAAACGCTGAACGCTTGGCACGGAACGATGAACGATTTGCATGAAACAAAACGAAACGATTTGGAGGGAAAATAGCACGCTTTAGGGTCTGTAGTAGATTAGAGTCGCAAAACCTAAGACGTAACAAGTGATACTGTGAGCAAAACCCACTTAGTGATACATATGTACCCCGCTTCCCTGTCGGTATCAAATAATTCAGATCAAAGATTAAAATAGGAGTGCAGAATGAGGTGTAACAAGAATTCCTGAAATAAAGGTTCATAGAACTCTGTTGTGTGGTTTTAGAGGAGAATCGGATGAAAAGCAGGAGCCCCCATATTGAATAATGGGAAAGTCCATACTTAACTATGGAAACCCCAAGCTTACCAGCTTTATCGTTCAGAACAATTATGTTTACACCTCTTCATATAAAGATAATAAATTCTAAGCATTGTTTACTATGTGATGTAGATGAAAAGAACATGCTTAGAGTATACATGTATTTACATAATATGCATAATTCAGCTGTGTCATTTAAATTAAAAATAAAAAAGTTCTGAAATGTAAATTGACAACATTAATATAATTTAGGTAAACAGCAAATGCTCACTATTTTGGTCCATTTGGTTTACCTACAAAATATTTATAATTGAAATTATAAAATTAAACGATGCTTATTTACAGATATGGAAAATATGAAAGAGGAAATGATTTTATGATTTACAAAATCAGTAGAGACACGATATGCTTCGATATGTTTTCCTTTTGAATCAAAACCTTTTGTACATTTTCTGTTTCACCTTGTCCTTCAACAGCCATTACTTGTACCAGTTTACATCGTTTTAACAAATTCTACCATTTGCAAGTGAACTTAAAGATTTGCTAATAGCGAGCGAAGCTCGCGTCGCAAGCGACGCGGCGAGCTCGCTCTAATGATTAGGCATGCGATTTTTAAGTCACGTGGTTTGCTCTCTATCAGCTAAAAAAATGTGAGTCCACGCGACTTTTGCCACCTAAAATATCTACAGACCCACAATGCGTCCGCAAAAATGTCGGATTCACTGCGGTATACATCATTACCACCAAACTCCGTAAATAAAATGAATAAGGTGTTTGAAAGTACACAAATATTTTTAAATTCCAAGCTGTCTTTCTATACCTTAGTACGTTTTGCTGTTGTTGATAAATTGCTTATTTGAAAGAAAACAAAACATTGCGGTTAATACACGTCACAATGCAACTGTTCACGCGCATCACGTCGACAATACGACTCACAATGTGCAACTGTGCACGTCGACAATACGACGTCACAATGCAACTGTTCACGTCGACTGAGTAATGTTTTTTCCGCGTTAAAAGAAGAGGCTGTTTTTATTTGCAAAATGTGCTAACTATTTTGAACACAACGAGGGGAGGGGGGGGGGGGGTGGTGGTAATGAAGATATGCACTTAAAATGAATTAATTTAACCATCAATTTTTCAAGAATAAGGTACCTCCGTACATCGACGACTTGGACGAGTCCAAAACGGTCCGTCCAAAACGCAGGCCGATTTTATTTCATTGCTTTAAAACACGTGGTACATTTATTAGTTCGCCCACCTATCAGTGGTAGATTTCAAAGCCCCCCCCCCCTTTTCACCAAAAATATACTAAACAATACTAATAAAACTCCAGATGGCACCCAAATGGCCTTTTAAAAAGGCCTACCTACAATATATATATGGCCCCCCCCCCTTTAAAATTCTGGATCTGTCACTGATTTTCCTTCTAACAAACATTAAATCCTCGGCATGATTTTGTAATTTAATACATGGAAAATGTAAATGCTACCGTACAAGGTTTTATTTTATTTTTAATTGTAACTTACATTGACAACATTTTGATTTCTCTCTGTATAGTCTTCTATGGCTTGCAATGCGATTTTTCTCGTCTATAAAGCAACATGTCTGAAGGAGAGCACCAGCTACAAACACGATACTCGTTTCTGCTTCTTCGAGTTTTGATTTTTCTGTCTTAAAAATTCATATAATGGACTGTAACAGTAAACCTAAATCCAACAAAGCAGTAATGGCCAAAGAGTATACTTCGTTTAAAGAAAATGAAATATTTCCTCCCTGACCACTACATATGTACAATTTCTCTTTGTGAATAATTAATTTTTGTCAAGTTTGAAACATGTTGAAAATATTTAGATAATGTGCATGTAATACTGAACCTTGTCACCCCAATATCCAGAAGACCATTACCACAAGGACCCAATTGTTCATAATATTTTCGCATATTTTTTTATTAGTTGAATCTGGAGAGGAGGGGGGGGTTGTCACGTAGTATTGATTTTAAATCAAGATAATTCGATTTAAAGTAATTTTCACACATGCACTAATTGGGCCTAGTGTGCATTTAATAAAAAAACCCAAAATAAATGTTTATCTATTTTGCACTGCTATGTAGCGAACAGAAATATATATTAATAATTTTTACATATTGTTCGAAGTTACCACAAACAATAAAATTGTGCTAGGGTGACTTCGACTGATTTTTAAAAAGTTTTTGTTGTTAAAACGGACACAATTAGATAATTTAATAAAATTTCTCATTTTCTGCAATTGTATGTTATTTTGTTAACAATAACGGCAATGAATACTTAGATTAAATTTTTAAATACCATAAGTATTGGTTCGCCTTAGTACGTTTGAAAGTTGTCGTTCGTATTTTCCCGGGGCGTCTTCTCGGTCGAAGATTTCTGTGTAACAATCAAAATCAAATGCATTTGCATTAACATTAATGGGTAAATGTTTTTATTTTCGAAAAATTGTCTGATACAAACGGTGAAATAAAAATACTGGAGTACAACATCATCGTCGAAATTACCCAATTGTCGAATTTAGATTACGCTACCCTAAGGTCTTCGCTCGCACCACGTAGCACCGTCACATATTTACCAACTGAAATGAAACGTATCTTTCATTCCTATGTGTATATTTACCGCTTTCTAAAGTACTTAATTGGCATACCACATCACATTGGAATAATCGGGGTCTATCAGCACATTTTCGAAGCAATGCACCACCAATGTTCTTTGCATACTTTGGAACAAAGATTTACAGCTGTTCCAAACGTAATATTGTACTGCGAGTAAATCATTTCGAGTCCTTGCTATTTCCTCCATTGAAGCGCAGATGAAATGGTATTTATTTTCATACGGAAAAACAAAACGCATCAAAACAATGAAATGAAATAAAAAAAAGCTCGCAACTGTAACATTTTTTTATGGAGTTGAGTCTGAATCTAATTACCTATTGTTTTTGTTCTGCCAAATACAAAGGGTTTAAATGAAACTTATCTGCATCATCTTATGAACACGTTGCAAATCATTCGTAATTTTTTTGACATTTCAAAAATTTGGAACTGCAAGAAACAAGCAAAACTGAAAATGAGCTTTTGAAGAACCAATCAATAAATTAATCCCCAATAAGATATAATTCTAAAATGTTTGACAAGTACATTGAAGATTTATTAACATTTTGCAAATGTGTTTCATTACGGCGGATGTTGAATAATTAAAGGCTCTGCAGCACAGTTAATTAAGGTTGAAATAAGGGGGCGTGTCCTAATATCAACACAGGAATGTGTTTTATGACACCACACAAAAACAACAAAAGAATGATTGAAACACTATCCTGTAATAGAATAATTAATTTTTACAAATTGCACGGGAGTATAGTAGTATATACAAACTTACATTAAACGGCTAGGCTTGGTCGTGAGTGTAATATGACGCCTTAAGATATAAGCAAACCAATGATCGCGATGCACTTGTTATCAAAATGTCATCGTGATCTAGTGTGAAGCATTTCATGATCAACTCCTTGTGTCAACGAATTTTTTTTTTTATAGTTTTAATTGCAATATGCTTGGAGATATTTAAAAGACTAACAATTTGGACACAATGCCAACCTTTTGATATCACTAAAATATTTTATATTTCCCCTGTAGGAAAGCATTGACGTCTCATTTATGGATAAGCCATAGTAAGGGGGCATATGCGAGGGTCATGCATATCGATTTATTGCAAGGGCATGCCCTCAATACATCACAATGTGGGGATTTTAATGCAAACCAAATAAATATTAAGCTATTTGAAAAGCGTTGCATTCCTAATGAAATCTTAAAAATAGATTGTCTATTTCAATTCGAGATTCATCTGACCGGTAAGAAATGCAACATACGATACAATATATTATTTTTAACAATTTTAGGTTAAAATATGTAAAGGAATGCAACGTAATTCATAAACTAAAAAGGTTTTTAAAAACATTCATGAATTGAAGTTAGGATCGATATTGAAATTCAATGATAACCTCAATTCCGGTGGTCAGTTTCCAAAACCACGTGATGTCAAACCACGTGATCAATCTAAACATGGAATATAATCGTCCTGAGAATGTATTTTCAGTCCATCATAATTTGATCAATTATGAATAAAGTCCTAAAATGATTTATTCATTCTAATAAGTGATGTTTTTCAATCGCATATTTTCAGGGAAATTTCCATTCGCCACCTTAACTGTGCTGTGTCATTGACTTACTTTGACTGTTACATATTTTCTACTTGAAAGTGTCTGTAACTTATTATGAAAGTATTAGGTATGGTTTTCGGGGTCATTGTAACGCTACGGTTGCCATACCAACCCCCATTTCATCTTTTTGAAAAAGAAATTATATGGTATGTTTTAGGTTATTAGAATTTGAATAAGAGGATAGAGTACATCATATCTTATATCAGATTAAAGACAAAGGTCTAGATAATGTATAATTTTGATCAAAATCTCAATTTATTTTTTTTTCAAATGAAAGAGTAATACGACTGCTTTTTGTTTGCATGACCAAATGCAGTTATACCACCGACGACAAACAAAAAGAGTATCCAATGCTTAAATGAATGCACATTAAATTAGTACTTGCTCATTTCATGTTACATCAGTGATGACGTCACGCAATAACTAAAGTTATCAATGTTCATATTATGTATTCAATATCATGATATATCTCAATTGACCCTTATAATAAATGTGTATTACACATTTAAGCTTGACATAGGATTAATAATATACGGTACCCATTTTTATGCACCAGATGCGCATTTCGACAAATTATGTCCTCTCAGTGATGCTCAAACCGAAATGTTGGAAATCCGAAACAATGAAGTAAAACTTTATAAAAGTCATCAATGTAGTGCCAAAAGATTGGGGCCAAAAACTTCGAAGGATCAGAGCTATGCCTGAGGGAGATAATCCTTAATTTGATATGAATTTCTAATTTTACCACTGCAATTAATACATATCCTTATTTCAAGCTAGTAACTAGTACATAGCAACTGGCTGTAGAGACCTCGGGGACTAACAGTCCACCAGTAGAGCCTCGACCCAGGGTCATAATATTAATAATATACGGTACCAATTTTATGCACCAGATGCGCATTCGACAAATTATGTCTCTTCAGTGATGCTCAAACCGAAATGTTGGAAATCCGAAACATGAAAGTAAAACTTTATAAAAGTCATCAATGTAGTGCAAAGATTGGGGCCAAAAACTTCGAAGGATCAGAGCAATGCCTGAGGGAGATAATCCTTAATTTTTGATATGAATTTCTAATTTTACCACTGCAATTAAATACATATCCTTATTTCAAGCTAGTAACATAGTACATAGCAACTGGCTGTAGAGACCCTCGGGGACTAACATCCACCAGTAGAGCCTCGACCCAGGGTCATAATATTATAATATACGGTACCAATTTTTATTGACGCAGATACTACGATATAATCTAACTTGGTGCAGTTTACGCTTTATAATCTAATGCAGATTATTTGAAGCGTAAACTGCATCAAGTTTGTTTATATCCTATGACCTAGGTCAAAATTAGATTCATTCCTTATAATTTAATTCCAAAAATTGAATTTAAAGATAAGTAATGAATAACTTGCAAGATATTAAGATTTTGTCTGAGCAATTTTGCCGTAGCAGCGAAGTAGAAACAATATCGTCAAATGTATTATGACGTCATTATAGAAGGTTATAAAGATCAAATTAGATTATACGCTAATAACAAATGTTGCTAACAATCAAATAAACCAATCAAATCGAGTGTTACAAATATTAAAGTATTTTAATATAAACCAAACTTCAGATTTCATTTCAAAAGTTTACTTTCATTATCTTTGACGAACATTTTTCGCATTAAAACCATCATCGATTATTCACTATTCCCATCATGTGCGAATACAATAGCATTAAAAGATAACAAAATACCTAAGATCGCCAAACTGAGAAATTAAAAATAATTGAATTCAACGTCTTCCTTGAAAGGGCTAAAATCAGCTTAAATTATACATTGGATTATTGTGATTGGCATATCAATTTAAGATTACATCAAATATTATCTTTGCCTTTATATCAAAGGGAGATTTACCGGTGCTCGTATACTAACAAGATAGATCAAAACGTTAACAAAGGTAGATTGAAAATAGGTCACATTTTGCTCGAAAAAAAAGAGATAAAAGTTGGCAGTTCAAAAGAGCATACAAGGAGTACCACTATTCTTCGTTTTTAATACAGACTAAAGACAGGAATATTAATAATAATGTAAACATGACATAACTGGTTAATTGTGTCTTTTGATTCATATCCATCAATGCACTTACTGCATTTACAGGTAACTGAAAACCGAAAGACATGTTTTTATATTTATACGAAGCAGAATTCATTCAAACGCTTTTACGTAAGGAGAAGACATCTCTAGTGGTGGACCTTAATTCGATATTTCGATATATTGACGTCTTATGTATGACAAAAAATAATTTTCATTCATATATCGATTCGATATAACCCAGTAAACTGATAAACAAGATATCTTAGCGTCTGTCATGTCTCCTTTGTACTTAGATATTTTAATGAACATAGGCATTAACGGCAAACTAAAAACTCAAACGAGCTTATTTCAGCTTCTTCATCAACTTCCCATATTTATGTAGCAACATTTCATCATCACCTTAATTCAGTGTGTATGTCTCTCAACCTTTTCAATATGCAGGAGCTGGTTTTGCGAATCGAAACACACTATTTTAAATTTTGATCTGAATGATTTTATACCGACAGGGAAGCGGGGTACATATGTATCACTAAGTGGGCTTTGCTCACAGTATCACTTGTTACGTCTTGGGTTTTGCGACTCTACTCTGCTAAAATGGGCTCTTATAACCCAGTTAGCAAGCTTTTAAAACGAGTAAAATCTTATCGTGGAACGTTCGTTCTATAGTTTGCGGAAAAGTTTCATTATTTGGTCAGAGAAGGCTATGCTTTTTCATCAAATATTTTTGAAAATGAAAATTTACAGTTGCAGCAAGAAAGATGTCAGAGTAATAAACGATGCTGTATACCGCAAATGTCATCCGGAATATGCAACGGATACAGTGACAATCTGCCCGAGGCGTTATCTTCACACCACTTTTACAAAGGAACCTTGGATTAAAATAGGCGTTGGTCAGTCTGTAGCCGTATCTATGTTTGTAATTTACAACAGATAGACGCAGAAAGGTAATTCATTTTCTAAAACAAGATATATGAAGTAGCGAGTAGATTCATACCGCAGATGATTTTGACTATATCTTCATTATACATTGATTATCATAACATGTTTGTTGATAAAATAAGATGTCAATTTTTCACAAGGTTTAGAAATAAATGTCTCCATATGTGGAGTTCAGAAGCAACACAGATGTCCTCAAATTATAGTTCGAATGAATTATTTTTTTTTACAGGATATTTTGTCTATACCGATCAAAGACCTAACTTCCACATAAGATTTTTTAGGTAGAGCAGATATTGTTACTCCCGGGTTCAGGGTTTTCATGTTACTCTTTAGGATTGTCCTTCTTTCCATTGCTTCAATCACCAGGATAACAAAATATTTATCTGATAGTAAACCCTTGAGTCCCTTGTAAATATCACAAAGGTATCCAACGATTATTTTCTTGCCGACTTCAAATCAGGGCGTTGTGGAATCGATATCCTGTAATAAAAAATAATTTCATTTCGAACTATAATTTGAGGACATCTGGTGCTTCGTGAACTCCACATAGAGAGACATTATTTCTTACAACCATTGTGAAAAATTGACACTATTTTTATCAAAAACATGTTATGATATAATCAATGTACTAATGAAGATTATTAGTCAAATTCATCGTGCGGTGATGAAATTCTACTCGCTAACTTCATATATCATTGTTATAGAAAAATGAATTACCTTATCTGCTGTTATCTGTTGTAAATTTCAACATAGATACGGACTTACAGGACTGACTCATACGCCTATTTTAATCATGGTTCTTTGAAAAGTTGGTGTGAAGATAACGCTCGGGCAGATTGTCACTGTATCCTTAGCATATTCCGTGTGACATTTGCGGTTATACGACATTCGATATATACTCACTCAGACAGTACGTGTATCTGTCAAACATAGTCGTGACTTGTCAGATGCCTCACTCTGTCAGTTCGTGATCACCAAGGTGTGTGTCACCGCACGTCTGTTGCTCAGGCAATATTTCATAAGTTTACATAAGATAGCCTTCTTCTGCCGACTAAGCCAAATAATGAAACTTTTAGCTCTTAGCCACCATCACTAAATATGATAGATCTGATGCGAGTAGCATACCCGCATCATCCTCTCGATTACGAGAAGATAATATAGCTCTCACCAGTGCTTCTCTTCCTCGATCGTAAACCACACCCAAGCCTCTTCGCTAGCTCAATAGAGACACTCTCGCGCGAGACCATCATATACCGTCCCCATATAATATTATATGCCACGCGAATCGTATTATATAGGCGGTGTAACCCAGACCTCGCGTCACGTTTCCGCTTGGTGAGTCGAGGTTCGACTTCATAATGCCCACGCTATCTGATAGCCTACATAATGTTACCGGCCGTTTCCTGTCGGTATAAAATCCATTGTCAGATCAAAATTAAATTAAGTGGTGTTTTAGCGATCTACGCAAAACACAGCTCTCGCACGTAATTGGAAAAGGGTTTGAGAGACAACTTTGACTGCATGTACCAATATACTCTCTGACTTTAAGGTTGATGATGGAAAATGTTGGCACATAAATATGCTGGGAAGACTCTTTAGGATGAGAAGAAGCTGAAATAAGCTCGTTGAGTTTTTAGTTTGCCGTTAAGCCATATGTTCAGTTAAATAATTCTAAGTTACAAAGTAGACATGACAAAGACCCGCCTAAGATAATTCTTGTATTGATCAGATTTACTGGGTTAAATTAGTGGACTTCCGATCTTGATAAACTAAAACGTGGGTAGATGTACTGCCGATCAGATCTCATAAGGCGTTCCGATATAGTGTCCTTATATATAATAGAATATCTTAGTCAGTTTCTTTAGGTCCACCACTAAGCAGATGTCTTCTCCGTTACGTTAAAAGACGTTTGAATGTGAACTCGCATATCTCTGGTGGTACCGTCATCACTACGAGCTTTAACCGCGCGTGACAATCGATCGAGCTAGTCCAACCTTATTGTTATGTGTGTGCCTCACAATCTGCTCTGGTGATATAACGTGCTCTGCTGGAATAGCGAGTGGCGAGAATATGCGACAAAGTAACAGACACAGATTAACCAGTTATGTCATGTATTACATCGTTATTATTAATATTCCATCTGACATCAGGTGTGTCTCGATGTATACTTATCAGCAACGACATACACTGAGCATAGGCATCCTCGTGTCGTCGTCTTCCACGCTATGTGCCTGATAATCGTCTCTTGGCGGTGTGACTCTGATACTGTCCAACTTTTATCTTACTTTTATTTCGAGCACAAGAATGGTGACCTATTTTCAAACTACCTGTGTAACGTTTGATCTAATCCTTGTTAGTAATACGAGCACCGAAATCTCCCTTTCGATGTAAAAGGCAAAGATAATATTTTGATATGTAAATCTTAAATTGATATGCCAATCACTCAATTAATCCCAATGTTAATTTAAGCTGAGTTAGCCCTTTCAAGGAAAATAGTATGAAATTCAATTATTTTTAATTTTTTCTTCGTTTGGCGCATCTTAGGATATTTTGTCTATCTTTTAATGTATTGTATTCGCAACATGATGGGAATATGGTGAAATGAATCGATGGATTGGCTTTTAATGCGAAAAAACAATGTTCGTCAAGATAATAGAAGAGTAAACTTTTAGAAATGAATCTGAAGGTTTAGGTTTATTATTAAAATACTTTAATATTTGTAAACATCGATTTGATGGTTTTATTTGATTGTTTAGCACATCTTGTTTATTGATGCCGCTATCTAATCTTAAATGTTGATCTTGTGATAACCTTTCTATAATGCACGTCATAAATACATTTGGAAACAGATATATTGTTTCTAGCTTCGCTGCTACGGCAAAATTGCTCAGACCAAAATCTTAATATCTTCGCCAAGAATTATTCACTTACACTTGATCTCTAAATTCAATTTTGGGACATCGTATATATATATTCAAGTCCGCAGAATGAATTACTAATTTTGACTAGCGTCATAGATATAAAACAAACTTGATACAGTTATACGCTTCAAATAAATCTGCATTAAGATTATAAAGCCAACTGGCAAAGTAGATTATCATGAATACTCTGGTCATAAAAATTTGGTACCGCAGTATATCTATTAATATTATCGCCTGGGTCGTGGCCTACTACGATCGGTGGGACTGTTTAGTCCCCGAGGGTATTACAGCCACTTGCTATGTACTACATGTTTACATAAGCTGATAATAAACTCGAAAAGATATTTAATTCGGCAGTAGCGTATAAAATTAGAAATTCATATCAAATGATTAAGGATTAATCTCCTAGGACATGCTCTGTATCCTATCGAAGTTTTTGGCCCCAATCTTTTGGCACATACATTCGCCCCATTGCTTTTGATAAGTTTCACTTATCATGTTTCGGAATTATCCAACACTGAATTCGAGTTTTGAGCATTTCACTGAGAGAGACATAATTTGTCGAACATGCCGCAAATGCTGGTTGCAGAAAAAATCGGTACTCTCGATATATATATTAAAAATACTTATGACCCTGGGTTCGGAGGGCCTCATGGCTGGACTGTTAGCTCCGGAAGGAGTCTCTCTAACAGGCCAACAGTTGCTATTGGTTAACTATGTTTACTAGCTTGACATATAAGGATATGATCATTTTAATATGCAGTGGGTAAGAATTAGAAATTACATTGATCAAAATTAAAGGATTATCTGCCATCAGCAATAGCTCCTGATCCTTCGAAGTCGTTGGCCCCAATGCTTTTGGCACACATGAATGACTTTTATGTAAAGTTTATTTCATTGTTTCGGATTTTCCAGACCATTTCGGTCCATTTGAGCAATCACCCTAAGAGACATTACATTTGTTTCGAAATAGGCATACTGGTGCATAAATAAATGGCGGTAACCCGGATAATTATTAATCGTTATTGTCAAGGCTTAAATGTGTAGAATACATCATATTATTATATAAGGGTACAGTTTGAAGATGATAACTATATTGAAATACAAATATGAATCATTGATAACTGTTAGTATATTTGACGTGAAGTCATCAGATTAGAATTGTACCATGAAGAAAATGGAGCAGAGTACACTAAGTTTTAATGTGCCATATCATTTACAAGATTGGATTACTCTTTTTAGTTTTGTCGTCGGTGATCATACATAGCATTGGTCATCGCCAAACATAAAAGCAGTCCGTTAGACACTTACCTTACTTATCAAACTGTAATTTCGAAAAAAAAACTAATGAAGAATTTGCATACACAAATTAATCGAACATTATCCCCTAACCGCAATTTGTCTTTAATCAACTGATGATTCACAGATATGATATAAAACTCCTCATCTCTCATTCAATTCTCATAACCTAAAAAACCCTACCACTATAACTCTTCTATTTTCCAAACAAAGATGAAATGGGGGGTATGCGTAATGCACAACCGCCTCAAGTACTAAACACACATAGACCCCGAAAACACATAACTTAATAATCTTTTCATAATAGTTACAGACACTCAAGTAGAAAATATCCGATAAAACAGAAATAACAAAGTACAGTCAAAATATGACACAAGCTCACAACAAGAAGTTAAAGGTTGGCGAATTGAAAATTCCCATGAAACGAAAATTATGCGATGTGAAAAACCCAATCATGCATTTTACTTAAAGGACATGAAATAAATCCATTGTAGAGAATGTAATTTACATCCAATTAGATACCAAATTGACTCGCCACAATGCAGACTGAAAATACACAATTTCAAGCGCGACGATTATATTCCATGATATTAGATTGAATAAACGTCGGTATTGGAGAATCACGTGGGTTTTTTGGAAAAACTGACCACTCGGACAGATTGCAGTATATCATTGAATTCAAGGATCGAAATGCCCTAAAAATTCATTCATTAATGTTTTAAAAACACCTTTTAAAGTTCATGGAATTACTGTTGCATTCCTTTACAATGATTTTTAAACTAAAATTGTTTTTAATAATAATTATATTGTATCGTATGTTGCTACTTCTTACGAGTCAGATATAACATCTCGAATTTGAAAATGACGAATCAATCTATTTTTAAGATGTGTCATTAGGAATTGCAACGCTTTTCAAATAGCTTACTATTATTTTGCATTAAAATCCCCCACATTGTGATGTATGAGGGACGCATGCCCTTGCAATAAATCGATACTGCAGACCCTCGCATACTAATAGACCCCCTTTACTTATGGCTATCCATAATGATAGACGTCAAATCTTTTGACGTACAGGGGCGAAAATAAAAAATAAGTTTAGTGATATCAAATAGGTTGGGGCATTGTGATCCAAATTGCTTAGTTTTT
>CAJDSM010046908.1:0-25397 GCA_903981925.1 Ostrea lurida | reverse complement strand
GACTGCAAAATGATAGGCCTTTTCGATCTTACATGTAACTAATTTCATAACAATCATATAAATTGATTGTTTTCAAATGTTGAAGAAATCATCAATATCAGTTTCATTTCCATCAATATTTTTATAATATCGATTGATTGGGAATTCTGTCGTTCTGATTTCGTCATGCGGCGTAGGAATACATACTATGTGATATGAAAAAAATATCACACAAGTGAAATCAACTGGATAAAGGGGTAAATATGTGATAAAGTACGTTTATCCACACATATTTCATGACTGTACAGTACAAAAATACGAAGTTAGCATCGTGTCAAACGTAATCATAATCCAAAAAACATAACAAAATCGAGTGAGGAGCAACACGGACCTCCGACAAAAGCGAAGACAGGATCAAGTGCCATGAAGGAGTAAGCATCCTCTGCTGACCGGTCACACCCGCTGTCATAATCATACATACTACAGATCTTTGCCAGCTATTTTGACAAATTCTACAGCCATGATAATCTGACTCTGGTTTAACAGATCTGTATTCTGTACAACATACCCGTGCTACCTAGGTGCATCTGCAAACCCAATACTTAGTAGATAGCAGAGCAAAGATGAAATATCGGAATGTGAGAGAATGGTGGTGCAATTGATATGTCCTGTGGCCCACAACCTGCGCTTGAATTTGTGGTTTATGAGAAATTCTACAATAAACTGCAGATTGAGTACAGTACATATATCTAAAAAAGAATTATTAAATCAAACTTCGATCATAATTTCACAGATATTGTCGAGCAGTATGGTGAAAAACCTCTTGGTTCAGTCAGGGAGAAAAAAACTCGGGGGGGGGGGGGTAAGTCTAGTAGTCTTAGTCGTCATATGGAAAAAAAATAAATATTTTTAAATTATTAACTTCACTAGCTAATCCAAAGCTATCGTGTACTTTTCAATTAGCAGGAATGATTTTTGACATATGCGCGAGAATGATAATGATTCCCCCGGGAAAATAGGAGTGCACAGAACTCTGAGGTCCCCGATTCATGCAAAATTCAGAATTTACTATATATTGCTGGGGAATCTGTTTAACATTTAAGTGTAGTGACGGGAAAATGATAGGGATATACAATCATTTTTGTCAGTAATTTATTTATGTGTCCCATGTGGGCTTTTTCGCAGATACAGAATATGGGATATCGATAGATATGTCGACCTTTAACCTTTTTTCTGTCCTAGACTTCAGATCCGATTTACGATCTGAAGCTTAGTTAAATTAACATGTAGTATATACACCCCCACTCCGAAAAAGAAGGGATATACTGTTTCACTCCCGTCCTTCCATACGAAACAAATATTTTCGTCGCATTTTTCCCAGCAATTACATAAATATAGCCACTTTACTATTTATTTTTTGGTATATTACTTCATTTAGAGGTCTCATATGACGAATACCAAAATGAAACCTTCCTGTTAACTGACTTATATTTTTGAGTCTTTTAATGTGAAATAAATATTTTCGTCGCACTTTTCTCTGAAACTGCATATTACAGCCACTTGATATAATTTTGGTATATCACTTCGTTTATAGTTCCCTCTCTGATGTGCCATTGTTGGAAAAAATGTCATATCAAACATGAAAAATATTTATGTTGTGTTAACGAAGCCTTAGTGTTCCATGTATAACCCTGACAATATTAGGCCATGTAGACATACGTGTACATTTATAGCACAGATTCTGCCCGTCGCACCACTTGATTAATCGAACAAAGCCCAATTTACCTGAATAAGGCTAGTTACAGAATATTGATCTTTTATGTTTTTATCACATTCTCATAACAAACAGTCATTTCCATATCTATACCTAGGTGTCCTTCATAATCAACACGAAGCTTGATGCTGGTCTCGTCTGCTGACTTTGATTGTGTTCAAAATATTTTTGTTATGTAATCCTTTGTCTTTGTTATTTTGTTGTTGTTTTGTATAGAAGAGAGGTCACTTGTGTATTTAAAAGTTACCTGCGCAGATGTTCAATAAGTGTGACATTTACCGTCCATTATTTTTTATAATGGACAGTATGCCCCCCCCCCCCTAATAAAATAAAGGACAGCAATGGTCAATTTAGTGGACGGTGCCAGACAAAGTATTAAATGTCTACAGGTAGACTGAAAACAAGATGTATTTGTCAAACAAATAAATTTAATACTAGTATTCAATTCCCTTAATCGACACAAATATTGAAAACTCACTATAGAAATACCTAACGCCACCTGACGTGGGAAATCGTACTGTCCATCTACGGACGGACATATTGGACCGAAAACTCACTAATTGAAATACCTACCCCACCTGACGTGGGAAATCGTACTCAATTATGAAATACCTAACCCACCTGACGTGGGGAAATCGTACTCACTAAGAAATACCTAACCCACCTGACGTGGGAAATCGTCGCTGTCCATCTACAGACCGGACATTTTGATGGAATTTCCATATCTATAAACTGTAAATTTCTATACCATTAAAATTATCAAAGAGCTAAAATAATTTACATGTATATTATACACATCCCGTAATGTGGTCTTATACTGCATATAGACGCCTATCAGAGCTAGGTCAGAAAGCTCAGTCATTAATGCGATACCAAGACCTATTTTTAGACAAATCTACATACTAATACGGATGATGCTTGCAAAAGATTGCTCTAGTCCCGTGCTTGGGTAATAATTCAAACAAGGAACAATATATGATAAAGGCTCTATTTTACAATTATGCGTAGTTAAATCAAGAATATAGTTGTTGTTTTCATGCAATTTGACCAAAATTACCTAGATTTAGATTCTGCAGCTCATGTACAACGGCAGATGTTATTCCAGAAAAGACGCTTCGCAGACTTGAACAAACTTTTTATGTTCCCTGCATTGAAGATTCTAGGGCTTCTAGTTTTTGGACTGTCCGTCTGTCTTTCTGTGGCAAAATCGTTAACGTTGGTCATATCTTTTACACAATTAGAGGTAGACCTTTCATATTTGGTATATTGATTCCTCGTGGCAAGACCTTTCCAGGAACCCCGAGGGAATCCGGGGTTAGAATAGATCCTCAGTACCCATTGCTTGACGTAAGAGGCGACTACAGGGGGGGGGGGGGGGTCCTTCGGATGAGACCGCAAAAACCGAGGTCCTGTGTCACAGCAGGTTTGGCACGATAAAGATCTCTCCCCGCTCAAAGGCTATAAGCGCCGAACACAAATTTAAATTTGCAGCCCTTCACCGGAAATGTTGACGTCTCCATATGAGTGAAATGTTCTCAAGAGGGACGTAAAACAATATACAACCAACCAATCTTTCCAGTGACACCTAAATCATTGACCTAGTGACCTTGACATCGACCTTTCACATACTTTTAGAAAATTTCAATAAAAGCCATACCAGATTTATTGACCTTAACTGTTGATCTAGTGTTTAGAAATTTTTCCAAAATGTTAACTTTGGTCATACCTTTTACACCATACGAGGAACAGCTTTCATATTTGGCCTGTGCATTCCTTGTGGCAAGATATTCCATTGGTGTCTGACCTTTAACCTGGTGACCTTTACATTGACACCCGGCCTACTTTTAGAAAGTTCTAATGCCATATCTCTTAAATCATTAGGTACTGCTTTCATTATGCATTTCTTGCCATTGGAACCGAATTGGTTGATCTTGTGACTTTTATTAAATGTCTTA
The DNA here is from genome assembly GCA_903981925.1 of Ostrea lurida. Classification (NCBI taxonomy): domain Eukaryota; kingdom Metazoa; phylum Mollusca; class Bivalvia; order Ostreida; family Ostreidae; genus Ostrea; species Ostrea lurida. Next base: position 21,689 of record CAJDSM010046908.1, on the reverse strand, counting down.
CAGTTTCACTTTATTGCAATCCAGGGACATCAATATTTCACAAACACATCTTCAATGCAATTTATTTTGCCAATTTATGCAGCCTTGTGTTAAATGAGGACTGACCCACGATTTTTCTCCAAAATTTTGTTTTTTACTTTTATTATCAAAGTGATCTTGTCTGATGTGTATACTGTTCATTATTTGTGACTGTGCAGCATCAAAATGCAATTAATTACAAAATTAGCAATTCATATTTTGTTTGTAAATATAAACACTGGTTACAACGCTACACTTGGGGTGCGTGCTATTGTGGAGACCGGGCGATGACTCTGCAAATTATAATTTCCTGGACTAAATAGTGAATACAGTGTGAAAAATTTCATGTTTACTGTACTTGATCGTATTTTCCTGCTGCGGAACCGCCACGCAATTTGCGCATAACCGCCACCCCAATATAATGTAGCGTATCCAGTGATAAAAAGACTCGAGTCAAAGAGCTACGCTAAAATTATCTCTCTAATCCTTGCATTCAAAAGGTCCGAACTTTAAATAAGTTATGTCTTCAATGTTAAACATCAAAAATGAAAATGGTTTTGATAAAAAATCGTGGGTCAGTCCCTTTAAAAGGGTTTTCACATTAATTTTTCGAAAAATGATATTTAAACGCTTGCAATATTAACTTATCCCTTATCCTTATGTGTCCAATGGGTAATGATTGAAGAAATAAAATAAAAAAGAGCCTTGTATGTTATCATTAAAACAAACTGCAATCTCGGTGATCCTAGAATACAATCCTTGATGTTATTGAGCCCTAGAAGTAGCTTTTTAAAAATTGTTTCGGAAATTCTTAAGTAAAAAAATAATCATACCCCTAAACGTTTGTTCCATCATGACACAAGTTGCACGATTTGGAGCAATAGTATCTAAAGTTTACGTTTCGTCTTTTCTGACGCAGTGGTTCAAGAAATAATGGGATTTTTACCAATTGATACCTCATATTTACAAATGTACTATCTTTTGATTATCTTCCCTTGAATGGGCATTATCCTTCATCTAAGCAAACCTTTTCGAGATGAATGGAGGTGAGGTGGTGGCGACCTCATGTCGGCTCACAAGTAATGATAAATGGATCCAACATACCTAGTTTTCGAAGGAAAAATCAGATAAAAGAAATGTAAAAGTTTCCAACAGATTTCCAAATCACTCAAACAAAGAATCTTCTTGTCATTACCGACCTCGAGTCGACAACACCCCCGAGTCTTGGCTACAGTGCGCATTAGGGATAATCATGAATCAGGGGCAAGTACTCAAACTGGTAAATTCCGTAATGCAGTGTATCCTCGGCATATGCGACCAAAAATATATAATTTTTGGACATTTCACGAATTATTATTTGCATTCCATCTCGTTTTCACTCCCAAAAAGGGGGATTTATAACAATGCCTATTTCGGAGTTAGCATATGGATGTGATACATCAGCTCTTGCGTATTACAGAAAGTTGTACTGTAGCAAAGAAGACGAGAACATTTTTAAAACAATCGCGTATTGAATCCAGTACCTTTTACATTACTAGTCACGTGATCTAACCACTGAGCTACCCAGCCTGATTTACAAAGAATATAAACGTCAAGGACATACGCGACTTTCCTCAATAATAATATAAATGTTCTATTCGTGACATCCCACGTGCAATTCTCTAGGCAGTCTTGCATTCTATCTCGTTTTTATCTTTGGGTATATTACCAAATCCGTTTTAGAGTTAGCATATTTTGACAGTTCTTGGTTGTTGCAAGTAAAAAAAAATATAACGCCAGCTCTTATGTACATGTATACCAGTGAGATGCATAAATGAACATCACTGTAGCAAAGAAAGACAGTATGCACTTTGTCGAAAGAACCGGGTACCAAACCCAGGACCCTTGGTTTGCTAGTTAGGTGACCTGACCCCCGAGACTACAATATAAATTTTAACCTATTTCGAAAATCATACATTGAGGTCAAACAATAATTTTAGAGAAAAGGTAAGAAATGTTGCGTGTATATCCTTACACTTATTTCGGGAAATAATAGAACTCTTCAGCATCGGACGTTTCAACAGTCACGTTTAAAGGCAGCATTCGGAAAATTTATGGTCGTTATAACAATTTAGTTTACCAATATGACCTACCATTGAGTCAAATGCTGTCTGATGTGTTTCATAGCCATTGTTAAGCCGTTTTTTCACTCACTGGTTTGACTACGGATTGTTCCGTTTACTGACCAAGACTATGGGCTCACGCGGGGTGTGACCGGTCAACAGGGGATGCTTACTCCACCTAGGCACCTGATGGTGTGTCCAGGGGTCCGTGTTTGCCCAACTCTTTGTTTTGTATTCTATTTAGGACTTACGAAGATTGATCACTGTTCGTTATCTTTGCCTTTACATCGAGGAAATGGAAAAATAATTTTAGAAAAAATGTCAGCAACGTCGCTTATGTCCTTGATAATAGAATACCTTGTGACAAGGTTTATTGAAATTTAGCCACAAACTGATGTTGGAAAGATGAAGCCAACAACGTCTAAGCAATTGTGTCTAAGCTCTCGTGGGCTAAAATGTCATCAGAAAGTTCATTTGAAAATGTGTCTCTGGTGAACTAAATATCATTAATAAGCACTAATTGAACAAATTTATTTCATTTTTCATGCTTTGAACTCTAGAAGAAACAATATGGCGTTGTACAAATTTATACAACAAAGATCAATAAACTATAAAACGTTGCAGGAAAATGCAAATAACACGTATAATATATTAAGTTTTTAACAATTTACATATGCAATAGTAATTTGTCCTGCAACAAAGTTAATAACATGTATGTATCAAAGAATGTGCAGAAAGAAACCTTTTAAACAATACTGATGATCTTTCTGTTTAAAATCTCCAAAAAAAAAAATATACAAAACATCATTCTTTAAAAATGAATGACCGCCTAAATCTGAAAAACAGAATAGAATAAAAGCATCAGTTCCAATTCAGTGTCGATTTACTGACAATATGTCAGAAAATTTGAAAATCAAAAGGCCCATGGGCCACGGTGCTAATGGATTATTTTGTTCAAATGATTAAAGCGACGATTTTTAATAAATTTCTGTACCAGAATTCAATGAATTATAACCTTGTTTGAAAATTTTTTTTTATTAATATTACTAAAACTCCAAACTCCAGGTGTGGCCCAGCCCTCCCTATTGAACACACGATCTAAACGAAATTGCACACAAGCATGGAAACATGCAAACAAGCTTTCTCTGTGGTTCTAACAATGATATTTAAGTAACCCCACGTGATTCCATTATTTTCTCATTTGTAGACATGTTCTTATTTGAATTCGATATTTTAACTAAGACGAAAATTTCAACAATGTCGATATATAACAAATATAAACAACCAACCCTGGGAAGCTTACCCAAGTTATATGGCAGAAGTACATCTGCACACTGACTATCCACTAGCTTCCTGGGAATATATTTCTGTTCCTTCATCTGAAGACAGACGTCCAATGTTATTCAACAGTGTGTCCACTTGATAATCTTTTCGTTGACCATTTAAATCGTCATCAGACAAAAACTCTGTCTGCTGTAGCCCTATCCTTGAATCTGAATTTGAATTATTTTCAACAGGGGATAAATACATTAAGTTATGAGATGAAAGACTATTGTCATCCGAGGGGGAATGTTCGAGCGAGTAAGATCCTACCATGCTCTCCTCGACATCGAAATTGTCGGAGGGGCTTGTGTCGTTATTCTGCCATGGTAGTGAGTTACCACTGTCTCTGTTCCAGCAGTTCCCCTTTATAGGACTCGCCACACTATCGCTAAAATCAAGTTCTTCTTCACCTCTATTTTCAGAAGAGTCGAATAAACTATAATTATCTAACCTATCCGTCTGGGGGGTTCCACAAGCAGAATTACGAGGGGAAGAAAGCAGAAGTGCGTTTGCATCACTGTTTTGTCTCACCGGAATTGTATCTTCTTTGTTTCCATTGTCGTACTTTGGGGGAAGATCACTTTCCGGCACACTTAACGAGTGTGCAATGTCCGTGCCAGGGTTTTCTGGAGAATTCTCCCATTCAAATACATCGCAATCATTGGAAGTATTGTGTAAAAGCGATTCAATATCATAGCCGGAAGCGACTTTGTAATCTTTTTTTAGTATCGATTTCATCACTGTCGGAGGGTACTCGAATGGGGGAGAAGTGTCACAATTTATTCCATTTTGAAGTTTCCCGGAATCACTGGATTTACCTAGAATGAAAATAAAATTTTGTAATAAAAAAAAAACTCCATTGAAGAAAGACTTTCGAATAAATATTGTACATACCCTGTACACAACATCCAAATGCTTGAAGCAGATTAACACAAGGAAGAAACGAGGCATGTATAAATTGCCATGGGTATGTATTATTTAAAACAGAAGCAGGGCTACTGTAAAAGCAATAGTATAGCAATGAAGCCCGATACTAAATTTATTTTAATTACTACTATCATGGACTACAAACAAATCGTAAGTTCAAAATTCTGCGTTGTTGACTTTGTAAAGCTATACATTAACCCGGGAAGTATTTTCAAAGATACAATGTGAATGTGAACGCATATATATAAAAAGCTCCTAGTGTTGGTTGTGATATGTAAAGGCAAAGATAACGAACAGTGATCAATCTTGTAAGTTCCAAATAGAATACAAAAACAAGAGTTGGGCAAACACGGACCCCTGGACACACCAGAGGTGGGATCAGGTGCCTAGGAGGAGTAATCATTCCCCGTTGACCGGTCACACCCGCCGTGAGCCCATAGTCTTGATCAGGTAAACGGAGCAATCCGTAGTCAAATCAGTGTGTGATATGTGAATTTGATCCTCATAGGGTCTGCTGGTCAGATAACGTTAGTAATTGAAGTATAACGACCAATTGAAACTCCAACCAAAGGTAGCCTAAAAAGCTAAGAATAAGACAATTGACAGTGTATACAATAACGATGTATCTCTTCATACTACTTGGTTTGATCGATTGAATAGATCGCCGATATGACGCAGAATTTGAAATGCAGCAAAATTGAATCTTGCGATAAAAGAAACATTTATATATTGAATACCGCAAACTGGCACACATGAAAAAGAGAGTTTCAGGAAAGCACAAAACACTGGTGTGACCAATACTAAAAGCCAGGGAGATACTTGTACAACATCCTGTATCCACAGCTGTGTTAGCTAACCATGCCACGAGCAGACCTGCCAAAAATAAACCAAAAAGCAGAGCCCGGGAAAGGGAGCGCAAAATAGGTTCAACTACGATTTAGTTGGGTAGAGGCAAACACAAACATAAAAACACGAGAAATCTTTGTTATGATTTGGTTCCTCAGCGGTTAATTAATTAAAAAGCACGACAAATCACCATTTCACAATGATAATATAAACAGAATTTCAATCCATTTGGAGTTTATACAAGACGACCTTAATTTCCACATAAGGTAAATCTATCTTGTGAGAGGAATTAACAGTTTGCATGGTACAGAGTGCAGATATAGTAAATGAGAAGCAGAGGGAAAAGCCACGGTACTGAAATACGGTTCAAAGGTCACACCAACGCTGTACTACACCTGAAACCCATCACTCTCTTTTCTTCTGGAGTCTGCTTGTCAGTAGAGAAGGAATTTTTCGTCTGGAAACAGAACAATTTTAAAAAAGGTCTTCCATGTTAATCAATTTCTATGCAAAAGAACCGTGACGTCCTTCAGTACTTTGTTTTTTATGAATGATCATGTTTTACAATGAATGCAAGACATCTTGGTAATTTTGACATTGGAAAAACTTAAATAGCGAGACATACAGAAATATGCATATTGTTATGAAGATGCTGTTAGTCAGTTGAAGATTAATTGCAAAGAAATTACGTGTGCCAAAGCCAAAATTTTGTAGCAAAAACACATGCACGTCCATCATGCACTTTGTTTGGTTGTTAGACTGGGCTTGCATTGTTAAACTCGTACCCAAAAGGCTGATATTAGTCAAAACAGGATCTTGAGGGAAAAGGTTAGTACATTTAAGTAGTATTTGTTCGTAAGAAAATGTTATAGTTCCGAAACATTACATAAAACAACCTTTTGGACACTGGGTTTTCATTGAGGTAAGCTCCTTCACGAAATATGCATACTTTTGGACAACGTAGTCCTGGGCAAGACTATACCTGATTGTGGGTTCGCAATTAAATGATAATTTGCTAATTTCCGTCCGGTGGAGGGGCTGGAATGCAGTCTGCTGGCCAACGATACTGCCTTACGAAACTTGGCAGTTTTAGATTTGCTTGAACTCTCATCATGGATGTTATCTGAGGAGGAGAACGACCGTTCCTTTATCCCAGAGAGTTTGTCATTTCGATCACATGTCTCCGATTTGTGACGTTTCAGAAGTGACCTCTCAGGTGCTCTCGGCGACTCATCGGAACTCCTCTGGTACACAAGTCTTGGTTGGAGACTTGACTGATTATTTGGAAGAATATTGCGATTCCATGCCATTGTATATCCATCTTCTAGCTTCTGGACAATTTGAGCAGAGTCACTATCAGTGGCAAATGTACTCTCAGAACATTGTTTGCTATTATTGTCTGTCGAATTAAAAACTGAACAGAGTCTGGAATTGTCGAACGGATTAACGTATACATTATGTCGGTTGCAATTGTTCTGTAAATGGCCCTGTGTCCACGAATATCCGGGACTTGAGGGGTGGGTCAAGCAGCTATTAAATGTATCAGTGCTCGTGTTGCTGCTTTGGCGTATTAGAGGTTTAAGTTCAATGGTACAACGCGCATGCGTGGAATTTTCAGCAGTCGGTGGGTATTCAAGCTTTCCCTGTAGTAATTAAGATATAAGTTTTCTCATTGTATTTTACATGTACTTCTCTTGAATACGCTTTTTATTAAACATTTCAAACCCAACCACTGCAAAACAAAATACATGTACAACCGTTGTCTTCTTTGGCACAAAACTTAGCTGTTTGGTAGAGGTAGACAATCACACTTGTGCAAAAGATTATTATCGAATATCGTGTAGCGTGCAGATTATATTGCAAAAACTGACTACAAGAGACAAGCTGGTTACTCAAATTCATGCTGATTCTCATTAACTGTACATATGCTTATCTAGATCTGCTGTATCTGTTTGTTAATTATTTGTTTTTTAAATTATCGCAACCTTAACCTATTTCACTATTCACATTCAGGACCCACATTAAGAAAAGTCAATGTAGGAGCTATATGTAAAGGCAAAGGTAACGAACAGCGATCAATCTGGTAAGTTTGAAATTTAACTGTCGTTTGAATAACTAGGTCATGAACTTTATAAGCGACGTTTCGCAATTATGTATACATTGTACTTTTTTCGGTAACATTTAGGGTACAATTCACTTACATTCTCAATTACTAAGTCTGTTTCAGAGTTAGAATATCTTGATGGTTCCTGGTTGTGGCATGTAAAACTTCTGTATTTCAGAAAGCTGGGCGTTTTAAAAAGTTATTGAACAATACTAAGATGGGGAGAAAAATCTTTGAATCAAGCGGAAATCGAACTCGGGATCCTTACAATTCCAACCCAGGCCGATATACAAAGTATAGTAATATTACAAATATAAAATCTAAGCCTCTTTCGGAAATCATGCAAGAACTCTTTATAGCTCGGAGATGAGAAATGGAAGAAACGTCGCGAAGGGTCTGAAAATGAAGAAATCTACGAACACGCCTCGAAATAGCCCCAATAAGAATTAAAATGACCAATAAAGGGAAGATGTTATTACCGTGTGTTTTTGATTGGTAAATGCGACGTAAAAAAAGAAACTTTCTCTCTCAAACACAACGATTTTCTGTTCTTGTTTTATACGTTTTATGAACTGATATACACATAAAAATAGATTCTCCACTAGGATGTGATTGATCTTTTCTTGTGTGATTAATCTGCTAGTCAGCCGGAGTCTTGATGTAGCACCAAAAGAGTAGGTTTTGCCACAGAACGTATATTTCTTGTCAGAACCGTCCCGCCCAGAGGACGTGTATTCTTCCAAGCTCACACCAGGAAATTGGCTTGGAAAAAAAAATCTATTTTCCGTATAATATTACGACAAATATTGCTAAGATGAATAAGATCGGCACTATCTAACCAAATAGGAAAATATTTGTTTTTGCGTATGTAATTTCATTCATGTAATATATTACACATTAAGCAAAACCCATGTCAAGAATGATAGAAATATTCGTTAAGCCTTGTCAATCACAAGAATAAGTAGCATTTTCGAGGAACGAAATGGATACTTATGATAGACACGGAATCTATGAAACATATGTACAGCATGAATCTCTAACTTGGCATTGTAATTCCTTTGCAAACCTTCAAAAAATAAGATTTAAAAAATCACAGAAAAATAACTTTGGAAAAAAAAAATACCTGTTGTTCCGAATGTAATGCTGGCTGTGAGGAAGTCATTAAACCAGACTCTTCCTCTGTCTCAACTAAATTTGTTGCACATTTATAGTCAGGAAGACTGTTGGAATCACAGTGATCATTCGATGATTTATTAGCCGTCCCGGACATAGTCGTCACGAATTGTGGTGCGCTCGGGCATTTCCCGTCATTGTTGGCAGTGCTGATTCCGCCATCGCACTTGTGTCCGTTATCACTTGACCATCTGCCGCCACTAGACTCCACATTCACATCCACGAGGTCCACACTTCTTGCATAAACATCCCTTATATTAAAAGAATGCACAGACACAATGCTTCCCGTACGCTTGGCCCTCTCTAGAGCGTCTCGCCTTTTTAAGGCTTTTTCCCTTCGCATTTGGTCCTTGTAAAATTCAGCGAAATTATTGACAATGATAGGGATTGGGAGCGCAATGACCAACACCCCACAGATGCAACACACTGCACCAACCAGCCTTCCCGGTGTAGTCAATGGATAAATATCACCGTATCCCACGGTTGTCATGGTGATGGCAGCCCACCAGAAGGTTTCGGGAATACTTTTGAATTTCGTTTTGTCTACGTCTTTCTCGGCAAAATATGCCAGACTTGAAAATAGTAAAACAGTAATAGCTAAAAACATTAACAAAAGACCTAATTCCTTGTAGCTTCTTTGCAGTGTGTAACCCAATGACTGCAAACCGGTTGAGTGGCGCGCAAGTTTTAAAATTCGTAAAATTCGCATAATTCTAAATATTTGCACAACTCTCCGAACATTTTGGAATTGTTCCGTTGTGTGTCTGTTAGTTTCGGTAAGCCCCAAACTTATGAAATAGGGTAAGATAGCTAATAAGTCAATGATGTTCAAAGGGCCCTTGACAAATTTCCATTTATTGGGAGAAGCCCAAAATCTTCCTAGGTATTCTAAAGTGAACCAGCATATACACACAGCCTCGATAATCTCCAAGTCGTTGGTCGCATCAGGATCCTCGCTAAAGCTGGGAATGGTATTCAGGGTCAGGGCCACGGTGGACAGGACAATGAAGAGCACGGACACGATGGCCAATACCTGCCAAGAGAGAAGAAAAACCCCACAGTGTTATGTGTAGCATTTCTCAGAAAGAGAGAGAAAACTGGTCCGAATTTCTTAACGATGAACAAACTACATATTGTACTTCACATTTCAATGACAGTTGTAATTAATGGCTTGATAAAATATATGTAAAGGGGTGAAAAACATTAAACATTCAGAAATATTAATAACAGATTTTGGCTTATTTGCTTATATAAATTATTTCAATGTAATGGACTTAATTATTGTGCTTACAACGGCAGAAAAATATATTACAAAACGTTTGGCACACCAACAACATTCCGTTTGAGATGAAATGACAAGAGTTGAGAATTCATTATGATATTGTTCTGATTTTAAAGATAGCATGGACATTTTACACTCTACGATTCAGAAACATTCTTCAAAGCAAAAATTCAGTATAAACCCTCAAAATACGGATCTCAATTTTCCACATTTCACGTACAATGCACATAATTCTACATCCAAATCTAAATTTAGCATTTTATGAACCTACTACACATTAAAACCGCATGCGATCTGTCCATCACAGATAACAAGGAATGGGGATAAAACTTAACACTGAATCAGCAAAGCCTTATTCAATTCATTCGAAAATTTCTGTCTCTAAAAGCCTTCAACTACGCATTATACAAAAGAAAAAATCCATGCATTATATATACTTGATATAACGAAACAAAGAGTGAACCTACAAGTTTGCCATTCGATGCAGCGTAAAGAATCTCAGCTTGTGACAGTCGATAGTGTTAGAAGGAAAAGAAAATTATATTTATTATAATTAGCTACTTCCTATTTATGTTATGTTGGGACAAGAGTCACGCCTTTCTGGTTACAGTGAACGGTAGCTGCAGGCCCGTAGCTCGCCGGGCTTAATTTGTGAAAGAAAACAGAGCAACAACTCCATCCGTTGTAAGGAACAATCGATTTACAGCGCAACTTATTCTGCGCATGATTAAGATGTCCTATCTCCACATTTTTACGTTGCGAATCGAAATCTTTTAATCAAATAAAATTACTAACATATTTTTCTACTTCTAAACTTGTATCCACACACTGAACTTTCCCAAAAGAAAAAAAATAAAAATAAAACCAAATTTTTACAAAAACCAAACCAAACAAAACAACAAAAACAAAAACAACAACAACAACAACAAAATAATAAGAATTAAAAAAAAAATACACCTTACCCTCTTTACGAAATGTTTACGGTTGCCAGTAAATTCAATTATTCGCGCTTCCAATGCTATAGTTTTCGGTCTCCGTGATGTTTTAAAAACAATTTTTATGTAAAATGAGAAAAATATAGCTTCAATAAATTCTTGTGTGTTGAAAATGCATTCATTATTTAATGATAAAAACCTTGGATTTAAATATTTATGCAATCATCATTTTTAACTGAACAGGAATAATGTAAAGGCAAAGATAACAAACAGCGATCAATCTCGAAAAACCAAAATAGAATACAAAACAAGAGTTGGGCAAATACGGACCCCTGGACACACCAGAGGTGAGATCAGGTGCCTAGGAGGAGTAAGCATCCCCTGTCGAGGGAATGATTTCATTTGTGAGAGAATACATGTAGTTATCAATGTTGTATATGGACACAGTGATATCAACATATCTTGTAATTAACTGGCAACCTAACATAGTTATATGTAAACAGACGATCTTTACTGAAATTGTGAATATTCAGTTTGAATTGGGCTCTGTTAAATGTTTTAAGGTATACTTTTATAAAGTATAGTCGGAAAATATTTCAGAAATCATTTATATATTAAAATCTTGATACAGAGATGTACGAATGTGGAGATTGAACACCTTAATTGCGCACAGACAAAGTCACGCTATATCCAAGGTACCCAAATCGGGTAGCGCTGTAGCTCTCTTGTTCTATCACAATTTTCCCCGGCAACTATGTACAGTTCCGCAGCTAGGTGAACGGTGGGTGAGCGGCTACAAATAATATATACAAAGATACGACAATCCAAGCCAAGGAACGGGACCGATGAGCTCTGATAGATGAATAAATTTCACACTTTATACAAGACATAAGAGTATTGACTGTCCTGAAGTATAAGGAAGGTTGGGTTTTTGTTTGTGTTTTTTGCTGCATTGTCGTATCTCTGTACGGTATCTGGTATTTGTATATATATACAGTATCTCAGGTGGGTGGTCAACACACACACAGGCTAGGTGTACTATACCTGGCCAAGGTAGGCCCAGAATTTTTCAAATGGAGTCTGAAATGAAATCCCAAAAGAAAAATTGTCTTTACATGACACAGTGACAGTATATTTTCTGAGATCTTGTCTTTGTACTGGAATCAACACCAATTTTTTTTTCAGGCAGGAGGTTTTCGTTCAACTTGAAATTACGAGAAATTTGCAATAGGTACTCAAAACTTACAATTAGATCAGTATTACAGAATACAATAAAAATAAGTTTTCTTAAACTGCGTTTCAACTTACACACATGTACACATTTCTACAACATCTTTCAAAAGAGAAAAATCAACTGCAAGAATATTTTGAATATGACATGTAGATTATTTTGCTAAATATTCCGCATCGTTTGACTATCGTGGTGCGGATTACACCAATTAGGTGATATTTGAAATTCCATTCATTTCCCTACGTCCGCTCAAGAGTCTAAGTTCGAGAACATTGATTTAATTTATTCAGAAAACCCAAAGCTACGTCCAAGACTCACATTTTCTCTCTGAAAAGTGGAAAATATTTACATGTATAATTCTTAGAGCTGCGTGCGACAGACAGAAGTCATTAAAATACACAGATTCAAGGGCCCTTTAGCTACACAGTTCGAACACAATGGCTAGATAACTTGTCGAACCAAACATAGTAAAAATTGGGTATAATTCACGCACATTCAAACAGTTTACTGATTCCAGAGCTCGTCACTATTTGTAGTGCGCAAATGTTGACAGCGCATCATTACATAGAGCGCACAGCTTTGATTCATGTAAAACGTTGGTACAGACGGTCAAATCTGAGGACATCGTGATATGCTACAAGATTAGTGGGTTTTGATATGTGGCGAACTGATATAACTGTTTATAATACAAAAATTAAGGAAAACGCGAGTGATTCATATTACTGTTCCACAGTTCCAGTGCTGGATGAAGGCTAACAAAACCAAATTATGTCAATTTATGTTTATTGGCGCTTTCACGAAAAACATTGTTAAAACCCATCTACCCACTGAGGAGTAATTTCATTAATATTAGATAAAAATCTCTGCTCCTCTGTAGATTAATTAACAATAACACTGTTTTATGATAAAATATTGATTAGAAACCTAGTCGGTATATGTATATGTGTGGCTATTTGAAAGCCCAGTGAGTGGAAGCTAGCAGATGTTGATTAATGACACCAAACCGTAATTAGCAATCGACATTAAAAACGCAGATTGCTGATTGATAGTATTCAATGAAACCAATTGTAATCTGTCTCTATTGTTTCCAAACAGGTATTTTCTCATTCAGTGTAAATATACACCCATAGTGTTTGTGGGTCAGTCTCAGTTGTAATTGTAAACGAAGGATATCACTTTTACGCGTACGTATATTTATAAAACATCATAATGTCCACATAAAGTGCTTTTTCAATCGACACAACCAGAGCTGGATTTACTAGCCAAGTTGCAATCCTATCCCAGTTGTCAAACAGTGAACTCAGTGTGCATTCTTCGATATCTGTGTTTGAGTATCATGAAAATGCAGAAATTTTAATGGGTTTGGGTGGAGCGGATTTAGCCTAAATGAGAGGAAATCAAAGCACTAGAAATACAATGCAAACCCCAGGACTGCTTTATTTCCACCGAGTGCAGGGTGTTTGAGTTGTCATACCGCTGTTGGTTTCAATGCCCCTCCATAGTGGGATCTACGACCTGGCTTCTATTGCATACAAGGTGAATGACTGAGTTCTATTCTAAGGTGAATGAGTTCTATTCTAGGTGAATGAGTTCTATTTATAGGCGAATGAGTTCTATTTATAGGCGAGTTCCAAGGTGAAGAGTTTTAAGGTGAAGTTCTAATGTGATTGAGTTCTATTCGAAGATGTATGTAGTTTCAAGGTGAACGAGTTCTATTCTAAGGTGAACGACTTTTTTCTTAAGGTGAACGATTCTATTCGAAGGTGAACGAGTTCTATTCTAAGGTGAAAGAGTTCTATTCTAAGGTGAATGAGTTCTAAAGTGAGTGAGTTCTCGTTCGGAAATAGACCCCCCTCCCCAGTCTTTTAATAATGAAACAACAATAACCGAAGTAATTTTTGCTAACAAAAATTCGGTAAAACAAAATAAGCACAATTTGTTAAAGATACACTTTTTATCAGTTTTATAGGGTAACATAATAATACATCAATATAGATGCACAAGCGAATAAACCCGATTCTGAAAAATCACCGAAGTATGAAATTTTGACCAATTGCCCATGAAATAAGATAACGACATTAATTTTACAGATGTTTGACAAGGTTAACTCGGTTCAGCTCTAGTACTGATAGATACATTGACATTCACCGTATCAATCGAACGCACCGGAACAAGCCCAATGTGTCGCTAATGAAGATTGCCTACAGCTGGGATTACCATATCAACAGTTCAAGTCCAAGATCATAAGTCCAAATTCATACAATTCTACACCTTTTTAACGTTTCGAGCAATGCTAATCCGTGGTATATTGTTATTTCAATTAAGATTCAGAAATTAATTATGCATGGTGGTCTCTTGAGACTTAAACTATATTATAAAGATTTTTTTCCAGTCTTCTCTCTGCGTCAAGTCTCCAGGCCAGGGGATAACCAGACATCTTTGAAAAATACCAGTATGAAAAAGACTGAACCGACGATGAATATAGAATGATAATTGCAGTCTTAAGTTATTTAAACAATTTTTCATTGTTGCTGTATCGAGTGATGAAGATCGCAAGCATTGCGCATTGCATGCAGAAAAAAATCATAACTCACGCTATGCATTTTTCATCTGCAATGGTATAAAATTATTACTACCTTCATCATCCGATATAAAAGAAGATATTTTATTGCACCTGATCTTACCTTCGCTTTTGTCGGAAGTCCGTGTTGCCCTACACTCGATTTTGTATATGTTTTTTGGATTATGATTACGTTTGACACAATGTTAACTTCGCCTTTTTGTATTGCTAATATTTTTGTAAGTTGATCCATTCGTTTCTTAAACATTATTTGACTTTGCTCTAACCGGTCGCGGTGGCTCACTGGTAGAGCTCTCGTCTCGTGATCGGTAGGTCGTGGGTTCGAGCCCCGTGCTCAGAACGACCGCGTCAAACCTAAGACGTTAAAATAAGGTCGGATTGCTTCTTCGCCAAGAGCTTCGGCATTAGAAGTGAGAATCACGGGCCTTTGGATATGACCTTAAAAACGGAGGTCCCGTATCGCAGTAGGTGTGGCACGCTAAAGAACCTCACGGCTAAAAGCCATAAGTGCTAAGCATAGGTCTAAATTTGTAGCCCTTCACCGGCAAAAGTACGTCTCAATATGAGGGACGAATAAATAAATTGACATCGCTCTGTATTTGATACTGATTACTTGGACAGGTGCACGTGGAACTAAAAAAGTTTGCAACAAACAACGTATTCATTTTCGTGGTTGCAGAAACCATTCCGGAGTTGCGCAATGTGCTGTTGCGCAGGTATTGCTCTTCCGGTATACTTGCGTTGATGATTTGCTTCATACGTTGTTACTTGTTAAATAATAAATTACGGTTAAAGATTCAAGTTGTCCTTGACTGTTGCAAAGACCATGCAGATTTACACCTGCCCGAACTATGTTAGGCCCCGGGATCATGAAATAAACTCAGACAAATCACCTTTAAAAGTAATTTTGAACTGAAACTAGAAATTTGAGTAAACAATAATGATTGACTTCACAATCATTTTATTGCAATATTCAGAATTTGACTTAAGTTTGAGATGTTTCTTGATCCCAGGCCCAGGATTATGCAATATCATTGTAAATGTTTATTGGCTTTCAGCCTTACAGCTCATCATAACTCATTAAATTACAAAGTATGAACAAAAAAGCTGTATACAATATGAAAAGTGGAGTGAATATTAAGAGGATGAACATACATGAAGAGAGTTATGAGTAATTAAAGAATTAGATAAACAATGCTTAATTGCATTTTCGGGAGAGAACACCCCACCCAAGGTTTTATAGAAATCAAATTACCAACTTAAGGTGCACATGGCTCAATACCCCGGATTCAATACACACTGGAAGAGTTTATCAAATTAGCACAGAATGATTCAACTATAAAAAATATAATGATAGGTAATAAATACATATGTCCAAAAAAAAAAAGGGGGGGGATAGTTAATTTCCAATTATATATAAATAAAGAGACACAGGTGGATTTGGATTCAGGATCTGCAAGTCAGTGACCCGACACCTTACCCATTGAGCTACGTATATAATTTCACAAGTCATGAAAATCGCCATCTTGTGACGTAGTGTAATAAAATGTAGATGTCCTGATATAAATTGGCGAAGTAAACAATGTGTTAAACGTTATCATAGTCCAAAAAAACATATATACAAAGTCGAGTGTGGGCAACACGGACCTCCGACAAAAGCGAAGGCAGGATCAGGTGCCATGGAGGAGTAAGCATCCTCTGCTGACCGGTCACACCCGCCGTGATGTAATGAGTTAATCTCGACACCAGGGCCTGGGACTTTCCAATTTGGAAAAACTTGCAAATTGGGGAAATGTTTCTTACAAAGAAAATCCAAACCAGCGCATTAAGGCATGACTGGACTTCTGACGACTGTCAAGTTGGTCAAAGCTTACTTTATTATAATAAACTATGGCCCGTACAAAAATATGCTTAACAACTTTGAAGCTAAACTTGTAATATACAGGCTTGTGAAGGAGATTCATAAACAATAAGATAACCCAGTTTTGATTTGTTTTCATTGTTTGGGAATTATAAAGTATTAATTGGAGGAAAATGCCTACTTTTCAGCATAGGGAATGGGACCTTATTTCGGTCCCCCTAAAGACCCTTAAAAACCCCTGGCTACTTTTTCAGGAAACTAAGCAGACATAACAAAGAAACCTGTCACTAGTGTACTACTAGTGTATCTGAAATGTTTATGACACATTTTCACATAAAGTCAAGATGAGCCTGCACTATTCTTTGGATGGTAGAGGTATTCCAAGGATGCCGAACATAATTTTTTGGCATTCCATTAGCGAATTAAATGAGACTGGCTGCTAAGGCAGATCTAGCCAATACTAGTATACAAGTCTAACAAGAAATAAAATCAGGCCTCGGGAATCTTTTCTTATGTCATTTGCATTTTTGGCAAAGATGTTCAACAGATACGATCTGCTTCCGTTTACGTGTAAACGCTTGGTATATACATGATGTAACGCCAACAGATCTACATATGTTTTCAGATTCGAGAAAAATTGAAATAATGTCTCTCTCAGATAAAAAGAAGACCAAAAAAAATCGATTGTCTTTTAGCAAGATTTAGAAGAGTTAATAGAGTATTCCAACCAGAAAGAAACGAGAGGGAAATAACGAACACCTGCCCTCGGCTGTTTTTGCCACTGTTCTCAAACCATGAAACGATAATATAAACAAGTGGGGGAGTTACTCTAAAGGTAATTCGGGCAAAACAAATCACGAACATATGCAAAAATAATTATCAGAACGAAGTAACTTCAGTTCAACCTTAAAATCTCTGCAAGGTTTCGTCTCTCTATCGAAAATCTGCCAAACTCATATAGAAACCATGCCAGAAAATTTTCAGCTCACCAAAACATTGTTCATCAATATTACTTTTAGATAGTTTCTATAGTTTTATACCACATATAACAGCTAGTTTTTAAAGAAGCAATTAATGATAAGCTTAAGAATAATGTACTAAAACTTTAAAAGTCTGAAATATTTTTTTCTGAATAAATAGTTTTCTGAATTAAACCAGAGAAACAAATTGTAAAAAATAAAATAAAAATAGAAAGAAAAGGGGAAAAAAGAAGGAATTATTGATTTCAATTGCGTAAATTATATAGTTAATGATAAATTTAGCATAATAAATCATTGATGAAAAACAGAGTTCAATTATTCATAGTCTCAGTAATCTTCATTTCAGGTCGGCCAATATCGGTGAGCATGTTTTCCTAGCTAGGGAAATAAACCCCCATTACACAAATTCCAGATCCTCCCAAAAGTAGATTTCAGTCCCAAATTTGTCTCCAATAAACAGAAAATTGGTTAATTTGCAACTGGATTTCTGATGGGTACACTAGCGAGGAATGACAATTTCCTAAGCTTCCTACTTCACCGCCTGACCCCAAGGAGAGTCTGCTCGCACAATTTCCCATCATTTTACGGTGAAATTACACATCTCCCATCTCAATTAATAAGATTCTTATAGGTCTTGCCGCCTACGCATAGAGTAGGTTACATTTATCAGACTTTTCTAAAATATTATCAGCGTTTTCCGCTTGTTTTCTCTATTGACTGAACATCTGTTGAAGAAACAGATAGAGGATCAGTTATTGATTTATTAAAAAGAAATAATCTTATTTACATGACGAGAAGAATTAGAGAACATTGATGTGCATAAAACTCTAGCCTTAGACAGGTTCCATGGTACGTATTGTTATCACTTGTTAACAGATCGAGTGGTATAGAAGTGTCGAATAGCGGGTTTTAATCCCAGCATCTGTTCTTTCAGTTTATCACCAGTAAACACATTGTGAGATAGTTAATTGCTGTGTCAGAATAATAAACACGTTGAAATACGAGTAAAAGAATATGCACGTGTCGGAGTACTTAAGAATTATTTTTCGATACATACCCGCGCAGCCATGGAGGACTGTGGTTTCTCCAGCAGATCCCAAACTTTCTTTCTCCATTTCGCACATCTGCCATTTCCAAAATCTTCATCTGATTCTCGTTGTCTCAGACTTTCTGCCTCTTTACGAATTTCCTCGTACACGTGTTCTTTTTTCTGGTGATATTTGTGCTGACAACATGATTCTAAATACAATTCGTCGACACCCCAGTACTCTAAATCGTCACTGAAAGATAACACACACATCTCCTCTACCAAGTGTAGTTTACCCGTACGATAAAAGTTTAAAATGGAAGAAAAAGACCTTGGATGTCGGTCAAAGAAATATTCATTACATTCCAAAGTATAATCATCACAGATTTCCAGTAAGCTTTCATGTGTGTTACAGGAACGTAGCTTTCCTAAACGTGTGTGTGGCATCCGATCTAACGTTCTCCACATCACCTCGTGTTTGACACCACCAACGTTTAACACCACCCGTTTGGACACACTTTTGCTCCTCATGATGGTTTTGTTGTCTGGTGGACCCGCATCGTTGTCATCCGGGTAATAACGCCCCGAAGTATCCCCCGACTCTCCACCTTGCACACCCATGATGAGCGGTGAGTTCTCGGCATCTGAGGTGCCCGTGCTTGCCGGATATGACGTGATCGTAGGGTTTGGAGCTATCTTCACCTCGGGTTTCAGACTGTCGCGGGGTTTTCTTAGAGAAAAGTGTTCCGCACTGGCACTAGATTCCCGCTTCCGGCGCGATGATACTCGTTGGACTAAGGATACTGCTGACTCGCCTTCGTGGCCCTGGGACCCAGACCTGCGAACAAAAACATACCAGCCTGATAAGAAATCGTCTGTTGTATTTGAGTGTTCGTGTTTCTTTTTAAAACAATGAAATGTAGGTCAGATATAGACGATGATAAATAAGGTGACATCAACTCGAGGTACACAATGATGTCATATCCTACTTACAAAGAAAGGAAAACATCCTGGTGCAATTTAAAACACGAAGTAAACAGGTAGACGTCAATGTTTGTTCCCGATATAGAGTGATCGATCTAATTAATCACCTAGAATAAACAATAATTTTGTCGCAGAAATCTGATGCTGCACTAGAATGGGAAGTAATGCATTTCCTTCGATTTATGACCTGGAACAGGTCCCGTTGAATGTGTAAACATTAGACACACAGCTTCAAGTCACCACTACGCATTCATGATGGGGGTTAGTAACAAGCGCATGGTGTATCGATTTCCAGTCATTAGATTTTTTTTTTTCGCTACATCGGCAATCCCGTGGTTTACAGTGTTCTGAATCAGAGTTTGGGGGTTTGCTGTTACCTTACAATTCTCCTCTGAATCGGTTAATATTTTAAAATAATGCCTCCACTAAGACAAAACCGTTTCCTGTTCTAATTGATAGTTATCTCAGCGGGGAGCAAGTCTGAATGGAAAGCTGCACATGCGATGTCGATGGTTACAGATGTCTACGTGACCCAACATATCATAACTAACCGGGTGTGAAACCCCGGGATATGAAATTTAAGTGCTACCTCCTCCTTGATTTACAACTTACTTGTATTCATTGTGTTACACAAACTACTCAACAGAATACAAACCTTAAAATCTACAAGTATACGTTTAAAGAGAAGATTTCAGATTCCTAGCACGACTAAGAGAAAGGAAAAAAAATCAATAGTAAATATCGTCGTATACATTACGAATGCAACATTTTACAGTGTGCGAGATTTTCACCTAAACACTCGGTATAAGCCACTGGAAGCGAGATCACTTGCATAACAAGAAGAGAAATCGATGCCATTTGATTCAAAATATTGAGAGACTAAGTAAACCTCGACTCGTGACACGCTGTACAAAGTAACTATAATCTGATCCTTGTATTTACTTTCTGTGACTCTTACGTGAAATTCTGAGGAAACAAAAGCTAACAGAGCCTCCAAGAATTGGTTGGTCCTAAGAAAGTCATAAAAGCTTACATCAACCATCTGATTGTTGGTCAGTTTGTATGCAACAGGTCATATATTTTTTTCCAATGTCTTATTTCAGTTTTTGCACACATAAACTCTTGAGTTGCCCATCCACAAGCTCATTGCTATTCTAAAGAGCGATACCAACTTGTCCAATGATATCAACCTGCACAGATATATCTACTCAACTATCACAGTGAAATCAACAAACACAATGCTATAAGAGCGATACCAACCTGTTAGTTTACTTGAATGATAATAATCACAGATATATCAACTCGAATAGTAATAATCTAAATTGCAACCGGCACAGATATATCAACTCGAATAGTAATAGTCAACGGCACAAGATATATCAACTCAAATAGTAATAATCAACCGGCACCGATATATCAACTCGAATAGTATAATTAACCGCCACAGATATATCAACTCAAATAGTAATAATCAACCGCACAGTATATCAACTCAAATAGTAATAATCAACGCGGCACAGATATATCAACTCGAATAGTAAATAATTAACCGCCACAGATATAAAAAAAAAAAAAAAAAAAAAAAACCAACTAAAACAGAATAATTTTAGATTTTATGGATTTTTGGATTGTCGTTTGCCTGTGGTTAACTGTCATTGTCACTGATCGTTGTTGTGTTTACTATATTCTTAAATAATTTTGGACTTTTATGTAAAGCGCCTTAGAGTTAATTCTTTAATTATATAGGGCGCTATATAATGTGATAATAATAATAATAATATATCAACTCAAATAGTAATTAATCAACCGGCACAGGATATATCAACTCAAATAGTAATAATCAACCGGCACCGATATATCAACTCAAATAGTAATAATCAACCGGCACAGATATATCAATCAAATAGTAATAATCAACGGCACAAATAACACTCAAATAGTAATAATCAACCGCACAGATATATCAAACTCAAATAGTAAATAATCAACCGCAAGATATATCAACTCAAATAGTAATAATCAACCGGCACAGATATATCAATCAAAATCGTAATAATCAACCGGCACAGATTATATCAACTCAAATAGTAATAATCAACCGGCACAGATATATCAACTCAATAGTAAATATCAACCGGCAACAGATATATCAACTCAAATAGTAATAATCAACCGGCACAGATATATCAACTCAAATAAATCACCGGCACAGATATATCAACTCAAATAGTAATAATCAACCGGCACAGATATATCAACTCAAATAGTAATATCAACTAACACAGTAAAATCAACATGCGACACGAATAACCGGT
>CAJDSM010046906.1:10459-25162 GCA_903981925.1 Ostrea lurida | reverse complement strand
TGGTTATTCCACTAAATGCCGGGTAATCCTCAGGAGTAGTATATAAAACACGTATTGATTTGGTAGGTCACATTTTAAAGGTTCAATCTACTTTGGGCATTAAACTATACATTTACGTCCAGTTTCAGATGTGTAAAACCAACCTTGCTTTGGCAGACTATTTAATACTATGGTAAATAATTTAAGTATATACTTGTTGTCATTAAAAGGGAGGAGAAGTATGAAAACCACCAGTGAAAAGAATCATAACAAATGGCACGGTTATTATGAAAAACAAAAAGAGCGAAATATTTAACAATTGTGTCAAACGTAAATTATCTATAAGAAAAAACAAAAAAAAACAAACCATATATCAATCAGAGTGTAGGGCTCAAACGACCATCTTCACTAAAGGCGCAGGTAAGGATTCAGGGTTCATCCAGCTGGACTCGTGAGCGATTGGTGAAAAAAGCCTATGGTCCAACTGGCTTGACCGGTAAACCTGCCGTGAGCCTTAAAGCCTGTATACCAATAAAGTAAAGGGGGGATTCCCGTAGTACAAATCTAGTAAGGAAAAATGACAAGTACTTAGTTTGCAATAGGGAGCAAATTGAACACACAATCCAGTCATCATATTGACTTAGCTGACTTAATCTTTTGGTAAATCGCAAACAAGTCCATTATACCAGCGAAACCCGCGTAGCGCAATTCTTGCTTGCAAATGACTAGTCTGAAATGGGCCTCAACGGCGCGAGTGTTGACAGGTCAACAAGGGGATGCTTATACCCTACCCTTAAGGCATCTGAATACGACACCTCTGGTGTGTCCAGGGGTCCGTGATTGCCCAACTCTTTGTTTTTGGTATTATTAATATAGGAACTATAACGGATTTGATCACTGTTTCAGTTATTCTATATCGCGTTTACATTCAGAAATAGTAACCCTTGCATTCAATCAACTTTTTGTTTTAAGTTTCAGTTTGGACCCTTCGCATGCGCTTATAAAAAGTCTTTTGTACGAAACAAGCAGTGCTCTAAGCGTAATCGAATCAAGCGCGTCGCGGGTTATAATATGAATAATTATCACACACAAATAATTTAGTCAAGGTGAACCAGTATGAGAGTGTTATGCATAGTAATAATTACTACACATAAGAAATAGGGAAATAGTATGAGTCGATTGCAAACAGACATTTGTGATAAAAGTGCCGAATCATTTTTGAAAACTGTTCAGCAACGACAGAGGGCTTTAAGTTCAGTATAATGTAGTTGTCAGCCCTGCCCATTCACAGAGTCATAGTCCCACTATGATTAAGTACAGCGCTAAAATATCCACACAATGACAGCAAGCATATGGTCCAACAATTCTGTGGTGTCCTTTATCATCACGACTTTCTTTCCGGTGATCATTATCAACTATGGACATGAGATTGTGGAACAATTATAAGTGTATTAATGATAGTCATACATCTTGCCATTCTAGTATATATCCTATAATGTTCATAGGTTGAAGTATCGGCGAATCGGCAAGTTCTTTAGACTCCAAAGGATATTCAATATTTTTTCTTCCAATTATGTTCAAATAACCATTGCTTTCATTTTTATCTCCGTCAGTACCAAAATTTTGCTCATTTTCGTATATATAATGATAATATATGAAACAATATAGTCTGCCAACTAAGTTTGGAGCAGTGTCTAACAAGTTGTGCCGCGGAGTAGAGGGAATTCAAAACCATCAACGGACAATTTATTTGCGAAGATTCCTGGTCCTTTTCTCAAAGCTAAGTAATATCATTAGACTAAACTTTTTCCTTGCAGTATTACTATTGAGAATGCAAACTTCAACCAATTTTGTAACATTGGTTGAAGCCGAAGGTTACCTCTGACTAGTGTTTTATATAAGCTAAAATCTATTGTTTATCAGACAATAACTTTCAATACAATTCTCTCTAAAAATAAAATAGATTTCGAAACATTATCATGGCTGCCAAAACATCGTCCACACACGGGATGGTAAAATATAAATGATTCTGAAATATCTAATGAGTTTGTAATTGAGATTGTGAACCAATTTACTTTATTAAGTCGACAAATATATTCAGCATAAACATAATTATCTAAATAAAATTTCAGGTACTTTTTTTAACAATTTTTAGTAAGAAGAATTTCCGAGTTATTTAAGCTATTACTAGAGTAAATTACATAAGCATTCACAAAAGGACTGCCAGCATCCCCATTGCGTGTCGTAGAGAGGCGAACTGAATGGGGCGGTCATCTCGGAATGAGAACGGGAAAAACCGGGCCGTCCCGTGTTAAAAAACAAAGTGCAGGTGTGGCAATGGGATAACAGAAAGGAGATTCCCTTCCGTGCTCTAAAAAAACAGCTCAAGGGCGTTTTATTTAAATTGGGGTCCTCGATGAATCGTCACGTATTACCCCGAAAAGATTTGGTATTCTTCGCACCAAGTTTCAAAAGAATAACAGGTTCCCTATCTATACACACTTTGAAGAAAAAAAAGAATAAGTATTGCCCTCTTTCGAGAAGGGGAGTAAAAATCCATCCATATCAATTTTCTATTATTACAAAACAATCAGCAGATAACAGTTGCTTTATGTGATTTATTACATAATAATGGGATTGAGCAAGAAGAATGATAGTTCTTTGTCCTGTGGTCTCTGTCAAGAATGGAGATAACCATGAATTACCCATAACCTTATGTGGGCTAAATATTGAAGCTCTCTTTGAAAAACATGTTGGTGTTTGTTGTACTCAGGGTGAAATACAATTCCCGGACTGGGATCTGAATTTTGAGTATGTTAAAAAGAATCGACACAAGGTAATGGGTTATTAGCGTTCTTGTTGTACCAGCATTGGTCTTCCTCTTTTCATATAACTTGAGTGATTAGCTGGAGCTATATTTTAGCAGAGAAGTAAAGGTGAACGTCATCAACATTTCTACCAAGTTCTCATGTTTAGGGTTGTTAACATGCCATAATATTAACGAAAGAAGTAAACAGAAACGAGTAATAGGGTAAAAAAACAGGAACTTTTTTAAAAGATGTATGGAAACTTACCAATGCAAAACTATATTTGATTGATATAATTTCAGTGTTTTTAATTAGTAATGATATATCATAGAAATAACTGATATTGATTTGTAAATTTCTTATAAAACTCAACAATGTCATAAATCATCTGTGAACCCACTCCAGGCCACATTATAACGCCACCTAGTACTGGTAGCATAAAATTGTAATAGAGGTATAAGCACTAAAAAGAATTGATCACGAGATCTTATTCTGGGACCTTCTTGTCGATAACTGGATGTATCGTTTCAGGAAGATGGTACAAGCAATGTTATATTTTGGATATTTGATCAGCGGGTTGAGGTCTAGTCATCTGTTTGACTATTTTATCGTACGTGCGTTATTGTTTGATCACCCATTGGTGTCACGATACGGGGATAGCAACATCGCCATCCCCATCAGTGACTGAATTGTGTGAAGCTAGACCACTACTAAATAATTTGACATTACGGACCACCCTGATGAGCAAAACGCCCGCATTTTAATGTATATTTGAAAATTAAAAGTAAATGAAGAAAGTTGAGATCAATGTATGAATCATTAGAGATTAAAAGAGAATTGATCTCGTTACTACACAGATAATAAGCATTAGAAGTGTAGAGAAAGTGAGGATAGAATGTGCACAATATATTATTATGTCTTGAGACTTTGATTCAGCCATTGAGTACAATGATTAAGGATGCACCTTAAGTATAATAAATACAGAAATTCTATTAAATACTTGGGCGGTTGGATTGGAGAAAGTTCAGATTATATTTTTTTATTGATCGGGTTACATTATCATCGGATTAGAACAAAATAACATTGCACACCAGAATTGAAATTTAGTAACCATCCCGATCAGTAACTTTCTAAAACGCGATCGCTACAAAGAGTCTTTTGTAAATGCTATTGTGTTAAGAGATGACGTTATAATTTCAAATGACCAAAACATCTGTCGTGTATATTGAGTGCTTTCTTTCATATACAGAAAGAGCTTTTTCACACACAAAAGATATTCATATTATTTTCATAGGGTTGATTTTTATCACTGAAGGTAACTATCAGTTCCTTATGTATTAAAACATGTAGAATGATTGTAACTTGTTTAGAGCGCTTCTTTGTGTAGAATTAAACGATACCAAGGCTTACTCTGGTTCTTAGGAAAGCATTCGATTAAGAAGGATCCGTGGATTTAATAACATATACTGCACCACGGACTACAATGACATCGAATTAAGCTTTTAATTTCCCGAATATTATTGTATCGTCACTTGTATCTTTCTAATGGTACAGTCCTAATCATGCCTCTGTTTTTCGTATAAACATGAAAGATTTTCTAAGCTATACTACTATATATATATATATTTTTCAAAAACAGTTTTCGTCACAGTTCATTTTACAATATAATAACTTCTTTTGAAATCATTATCACTGTACATTCCTAGTATACTAACTAGAAACGAAAGTAATTAATCGTTATCTTTTTTTCAAAAATAAGGTGGCATTTCATTTTCGCTGCTACATCTTCCCTGTTTGAAATGAACAGTATTTAATACAACTAATTATTCGAAAATGCGTGCAGGTGTGCCGATAATACTTTCGTTCTAGTAGATTGTACAGATGATTCAAAATTTATAAGACGCTATAAATAGCGTTTGTTGACTTTTATTTAACGAAAAACAATGTACCATGAAAGGATACATACGATCAATATATTCGGAAATTAAACTTTCGGTATATTTAATCGTTAAATTCAGTTTCAAAACAGGGTTCGCTCAAACAAAGGGAGCGCCCTAAAAATTAATCTACAGAATACAGGAACTGTTACCTTCAGCGAATCAACTATGAAAAAAAGTATTTGGGAAAGTCTTAATGAAAAACAATATAAGAGTTGCAAATAGCAAATACAAACAAAATATTTTAGCTCGTTAAGCTCTTTGGTACAAACATTTTTTTTTATCATGATTTTAAAAAATTACATTTCATATCCCAACCCCCATTTGATGCCTATTCAGCAAAGAGTTCTCAAGATAATTGAGCGGAAAGTATCGTATGTACTGTGTGACGTTTATTCTTTAAATATATGTCTGTCAAGCAAAGCTTTCTCAATATGTTGAGTGGACGGTGTCCTGTTTGACCCTTGTCCTTGTGACGTGAAAATCTTGAGGGGTCATCTACTCGCTAGGGACAACCACTACTCCGAATTTAGTTACAGTCAATCAAATTGTTCATTATATATCGATCGATCAAGAGTTGGTCCAAAAACTGACAGATTGACCTTGTGAAGTGAAAATCAATAGGGGATATCTACATTCTACATGCAACCACCGTTAAAATCATTAGGGGATACTCTACTCTCTAGGTGCAACCACCGTGAAAATCAATACGGATTATCTAACTCTCTCCGGTGCAGACCACCGTGAAAATCAATAGGGGTATTACTCTCTAGGTGCAACCACATGAAAAATCAATAGGGGATTACTACACTCTAGATGCAACCACCGTGAAAATCAATAGGGGATATTTCTCTCTAGGTGCAACCACCGTGAAAATCAATAGGGATATCTTACACTCTATATGCAACACCGTGAAAATCAATAGGGATATCTACTTTCTAGGTGCAACCACCAGTATTAAAAGTTTAGTACCTGTCAAAAAATGAAGTCTTCGGATGTTGAGCGAACAAAATTTGGTCTTCAGACCGACCGACAGGCGCAAAACAATATGCCCCCTCTTTTCTTTTGTTTTTATAAAGAGGGTGTTGAAAATAGATTAATATGATTATTGGAGAGCATTACAATCTTGTAGATTTGTTTAGAATACCGGTATAACAGAAGCAATATGTATGCATTTAGAACACTTATTACCCGCTCGCACTATGCGGTTCAGACATTCCCAGTTCCTGTTAATAACAGCAAACACCAAAACAACTCGGAGGAGGATTTAAAAACCTTCCTATATTCTACACTAATATGGATTATTTTCTCATCCATTTAGAAAATGGACTATATTAACTTTACATTATAGTTTATTTATTCCAAAAAAGTATCGTCTAATTTCTGTGGCGCTTCCTTCCCTATTCTATCTTAAAAGCCANAATGGATTATTTTCTCATCCATTAAGAAAATGGACTATATTAACTTTATATTATAGTTTATTTATTCCAAAAAAGTATCATCTAATTTCTGTGACGCTTCCTTCCCTATTCTATCTTAAAAGCCATTTATTAATTTTTACCAAATGTCAATAAGTTCGTTTTATACGGGTGTGTATATACAAAACTCTTGTTTATGTTGAGCGGTCTTAGTTTCCGTTATCAATATGATAGGTCACAAACTTTCCTTATTTGACAAACTTTAAATAGCACCGAGTGTTAAATATAACAGTATTGCTTCTAAACTAGAGAGATCTGAATTGATTTTTGCAGATTTTTGTCCAAGCCACTGTAGATATTTAAAAACCAATCTAGAGTTCCATCAAACAGTATGCAGAGATTAGATCTTTATCTCAAGTGACGGGTATTTCTAGGTACGGTATGTGTAGATTTCAAATATTAACCATCCTATGATATTTGATTTAAATTTATGTCTTATAAAATAGATAAATGGTTGAAAATTAAGCTGCGCGCCACGCCAAAGTGGGCTGAAGAAGAGCCATCTCTTGTGTTTTGTACGATGTAATCCCATAGTAAACAGCTCGGTAAGATGAAATGAATGTGCAGTTAGACTGTCAGTGTGTCTGATAATATATGTCGTCATAAATCGCCATTATGTCAATTAACTAGCAGAAAACGGGGCGTGACCGTGCTTAACAGTGATCGGAAATGCGGAACTGGGAAATCGTTCCTGTCGTTAAAACAGTTTTAAAATTCTTAAGCAAGTTTTTAATCCAAAGATTTAATAAGTGCGTTATCCACTACAATGTACAAGTCTCGCTATTAATAACTCCTTTTCCATAAATCATGCTATGCATGTAATAAAAAGTATGTAGGAAAATATGAATAATGAAGTGTTAACCTTGAATTTTTAAAGTACACGAAAATGCTCATGCCTCACGGTTTTATTATCACTAATTACACTTTTAGTCTAGAGCAATGTAGAGCGGAATCTGTAACTTCCACAGTCTGACCCATATTCCATCGACATTTTTTAAATATTGGAAAAACGGTATATCCCTTCAGTCTCAATCAGCGGTTTCTTTAAGAGTGTAAATGAATGAAGTGACGTCAATTTCTGCATCGACCAATGATTATTCATTTCAGGTATAAAGTTACAATCATATCAGAATATTTATTGGGCAACAAGTATAAACATTTCCACGTGGTAGGGGGCGGGGCCAAACCAACCTACAAAATAATATTCAATGAACAGAGCAACTCAGAGTTAAAAATCAGGCTATGTGTGTATATATATATCGTTTCAAACAAACTATTGTTAAAATACCTATCTGCAATTATAACATTTTATTATGACAAACTGTCCGTTATTTGCGGAGAAACTTCACAACTGTTCTGGAAACAGACACGGCCCTCTCGGATTGCTTTGCTACACGCTATGAAATTATACTATGAATGTACTTTTCCTACCGTGTTGATTACGGTCCTGCAGTTGACCATCCTGGTTGTTTCCAAGCCTGCTACGGTGTCCGTCCATTCTGAACGGCATAAGCATTTGCAGCGAATTGAAGGTTTTAAACAAAAAATTCTCGATGGTTTGCGGTATAAAAATGTACCCAGAGTGACTGCATTTAATGAAACTATTGCAGAGAAAAGGACCTTGATACAAATGTACAGGAATTACATGCGAAAAAAGGACGGGAATTATCATCAAGATTCTGAACCGATTCCAGGCACTTCAGCCATGCACCGTTATTCTGTCACGCCAGGTAAGGTATTGTCGCGATTTCTTTCATACCACGTCTCCTCCGATATCAATAGGACGCTAGTTGACATCTAGAGTACACTATCATGCGTTTATTGATTTAATACTGTTCGAGGCATCTGAAAAATGATGGCTATGTCAGATATTCCGTATCAGATTTTTATAACCTTGTACTTTCACTTTTAATAGGCGCATCTTCAGATTGTCATCTCATAAATGTTAGTAATAAAATCTAAATTTTAGTGGTTATTCAATCAAGTAATCCGTGCATGAAATATCCACGCGCTGTGCCGATAGAAGTATTACATTGAATAAAGCTGCTATAGAAATCAAATTTGCGTCTCAGACCCTTCGAGTTGTTTATTACTGTACCTGTACACTAAAGGAACGTAAAATGTCATGGCCAAAAGAGAGAATTTAGCATTTCACTTGAATTGTTTTATTGCAAGATAATCGGCTGCCCCTTTTATAAAGTGCATTAAATAGGGTACGAGATTTTTCTTTCAACAACGGAGTTCAGATTTATCGAAAAGAGTTTGAAAGAGTAAGCTCCTGTACAGTGATTTTTGCCAGATCTTCTATTGTTATTCAAATGCCTTATTTTTTTCTTTTTGCATTTAAAGTGCGAAATATAGGTTCGAATTCTGATCGGGGTAGATTGTAACCTAAAGAAAATGAATGTACATAAGATGAATTGGACAGGATACACCATATTTTCAACAAAATACACTCAACATGTTTATTTTTATCCCACATTTCTTAACAATCCAAAAATGCGTCTAGCTGTAAGAAGTAGATTCTGGACCATTGAATCGGTAGGTAAAGATCGAGGACAAGTCGTGTGCTGATGTCTTAAATCGCAGACTTGACGTTTTGAAATAGTTCTGTTAATGTCTTTTATCTCTTCAATGTGCATCAATAAAATGTAAATTACTTCATTAAATGACGACGATGAATTTTGAATCGCTTTAAGGAGAAGTGAGAAAACCAACTTCAAAAACGACTCTGCAGATTTTTAAAAATTGGTAAAGAATTACCGAAAAATGTCGGCAATGAAAGTTATTAAAAAGCATTTAGATTTTAATTTAACCGTTTTGTCGATCTTTCGACAGTGTTTGACCGTATTAAGTTAGTCCCAGATCTTGGAAATCAAAGGCACGTAATGTCCTGTTTTGGATATAGGGGTTGGAGGGCTCTGGCGATTCTGTACCGTCATAGCCTGGCGAGTCCTATACTGTCATTACAATTGGATACATTATCGCAGATTGCTGCTTATTGACTGTTCTTTGGCCTTGTAGACTCGACTAAGGTTTACCATTTCTGACAGATAAAACGCTTAACAAGTAGATTTCGCCAACAACAATTCCTGATCTTTGGAAATGCCGTGCATAAGTACGCAATCAGCACCGATTTATTCATTTCTTGTTAGAAAATTCAATCAGTACAAAATGTATCTATCTATACCACGACGTTATGATAAAATGTTATTTGAAAAGCTGTTCTAAATGGCAAACGAGGATTGAAAATGATGTTTGAATTGTATTAACAATGCGGTTGACATTTAATAATGTAAAGACCGACATTCGAATATTCTTTGAGATTTTTTATGTATGTTTTCAATACATCAATCAATAACGTTTGTCCTGCCTCCAATCACGCAGAAACTTTCTTTAAACTTAAATAATAAAACCGCCCTCAATATTTTCAGGGAGTATATGTAAACAATTTCGAAAAGTGTTCAGATGTTGTAAAAGACTGAAAAAAGTAAACAGATTCAATATATTGTCAATGAAATCGGCATAAATTTCGTACAAAAGCTATTGTAGGTTTTGTTTTGGTTTTTTTATTTGAAAACCCTCGTGATATCCACATTGGATTTCTATAGACATTGTTACTTGAACGTCGGGATGGTCTTAAGTAACGCTTTTGCGAGGCTACCACACACGGCCAACGTGTGATGCTGTGAACCCCATTGACCTCGAAATTCGAGAGGTGGACCGAGTCTCAGAGTGTCCCTACTAGAGTTCGTGACGACCCGAACGTCGCACAAGTCTCCGTCACATGCCTCGTTATCAGTTCAGATAGAATAAGTTAGTATTGTAGTCATCGTTCGGACAGTACCTACAAATTCCTGATCGTGATAAAATTTGCGAGTACATTTTTCCCCTTAATTCTTGAAATGATCAATAACAGCCTTTATAAGTATTTTTTAAACGTACATCTAAATCTGTNTTCCCTAATTCTTGAAATGATCAATAACATCATTTATATCTAATTTAAAGTATTTTTTAAACGTACATCTAAATCTGTATCATGCAAATGTTAATCAAATATCCTGTAAAAAAAAATATAGTTAAAAATTGGGAATGAAAAATCAAGTTCTATACGTATAACGAGAATTGCTTATGGCCGTAAATCAGTTATAATAAATGAGATAAGGGCCAAGTAGGGTCTCACGATAGTTTGTTATATTTACAAACATCCCGAGTCGTGGTTCACCGCGTCCACAAGATTTCAGCCAAATATTTTAAATACTTTGATTAAGTCAAGAGATTTGATGTAAAGCACATAATTATAATCGCACCGCATGTCAGGTGTCGTCCGTCAGGGGTAAATCAATGTGCTAATTTTAGCGACGTACCTTTATCTAAAGTTCTTGATTTTAAATTTCATTCATCGTCCTTAATTTTGTGTTAAGGTCAATGCAGGATACACAGTGGGGTAAATTCATAAATTGACGAGCTTATACTTTTTTCCTCGTGTTGTAAAACAAATAATCTAAAACAAGTGATTTCACCGAAAGTAACTTTTTTTTAATATTTTTTCCCCATGTGTCTGTGTCTCAATCTGCATATATTTCCCATTTTCATTATAATTTTACATTTCTACGTAAAGTGAGTACCCCCTCGTTGTCTGTTTCTAGAGTGCATCCACACTGCACTTAACATAAGGCAAATAATAAAAGAATAGAAATTTTACATCACTTGAAAAGGGATTTTTTAAAGCCAAATAAGGTATTGGTATTGAGAAATGCCAAGGATTTTTGCGCAAATATACATGTAGTCCCAATGTTTCCACCCAAATATAGTCTTTAATGGCTTAATTTCATTAACGGGAAAGTTTTCAAAAGAGAAATAAAATATGAATCTTTAACCAACTGAAATCACAGGCGAAATTTATCTACATGTCTACATTAGTTTGAATACTGACAAGCTTACAATTATCTATTTTCGTTAAAGTTCTGTAACCTGATACAATATATTAATCGTATTTTTTTTTTTTTTCATTTCCAGATAACAAGAAGGTATCTCAAGATGGGAGAGTAAGATTTTTCGTCCAACCGGAAGTCAAGCACCCGGAAGACCACACGAAAGAAATTGCAGTCTCAAGTGCAAAACTGAAACTGTTCAAACATACTACGTTAAATTCAGCTCCTACAAATGAAGTTGAAATAAAAATTTTCAGCTATAACCAAATAGTAGAAACATTAATAGAATCCAGGACAATAGATGTGAGTAGAGATGGCTGGGAAATATTTGACATTACCCAAGTCGTCAGAGACTGGGTCGATAACCCAGAATTAAATAATGGAGTAGAAATTTATGCAGGCGGTCTCAATGCCGGTCAATTACTTTTTCCCTCCGTGGATGTCGCAGAAAGAAAGAGCTCAAAATCTAATAGAACAGCAACCAGACACAATGTTGTGGTACCAATTCTGGAAATGAAGACTCATGAACGTTCGATATTAAAACGTGTCAAACGACAAAATAACATTGAGAGGAGAGATTGTGTCAAAGGGGACGGAGAAAGCAGATGCTGTCGCTTTACAACGACAATTGACTTCGCTGATTTGGGCTGGGACGACTGGATACTCGCACCACAACATTATGAAGCGCATTATTGCGATGGAAGTTGTCCCGATCGCTTTAAAATGGCCAACACGTTCGCGGGAATACAGGCCAGACTTCACGCTTTATATCCTAGCAAATTTCCGAAACCGTGTTGCGTTCCATCAAAACTTAGCCCACTTACAATTCTTCATAAAGACAGCGATGGAAAATATCAGTTCACGGACTATCCCGACATGGTCGTCGAGGACTGCAAGTGCGCATGACAGGAACCTTATGCTTATTTGTGAATTATCCTTTTGTGTTCAATAATTAAAGCCAAAAACGTTCCCGACTTTGTGTGTCAACATTGCTTTGACTCAACTTCATGCTCGCACAAAGGGTAATGAATGTAATAACTTTCAAAATGCTACTGTTAAAAATCGCGCAAGTCAACAATCTACTCAATGCCTTTTTTACTTTGTTATTTCTATACTCTGCTGTTGAGTTCCAAGATGGCTGTGTTAATTTCGTTAGAGGGACAATTTGCAAGCCCAGTAAAAAGCAACGATCCTTTTCGTAGGTGATATTTTACACAAGTCAATTACTATGTGGTTTTCGCATATTTTTCGCAAATGTAATTTTTTTTATGTGTTCAAACGTACAAGAGTCTATATCTTTACTCGTAAAGAGCAATGAAAGTGCATATGGACCAATTTTCGGAGACCGAAGAGAATCTCATGTTTGTGCACGATATCTGTGATCTTGATATGCGTGTATTTATATGTGTGAATGTTATATGAATGCTATATGTATGTTCAGTTGTTAACTTATTAAATTCGTTATTGTTACAGAAATTTGATATCTGGTTTTATCTTTTTTGTCTAATGATAAATACATTTTCGAAACTTTGAGTAAAGTCGGTGAAAGTTAGCCCATAAAAAAAGATTCTGAGAATGAAAAAAAAAATATTAATCTAAACCAATTAATTGTATGACACATGTATCGTCCAAATGCGAGGATTCGACGATTTCGGAATGAATTGAAGGTTTAAGTATCACAATGAAGAAAGGGTGTTTTCGTCGAATCATGTATTTGCACCAAGATTCCCGCAGGAAGATTTAAATAAATACTTCTCAAGTAGTGAGGAAACATATTGATTTTGCTCAAGGTCAGAAGCATGGAGTGTTTTTGAAACAGATACATGATCTGTCGATAATCATATAAAATATTTAGAATAGACGGGATTATTTCATGTTAATCTTTCATTTTTTAAAACACATGGTCGTGTAATTATTGCGTGTCACGCATTCTTGAACTAATACACATGAAACTAATTAACAGTACATGTAGTTCATTCCTTCCTAAAACAAATATATATTACTTGAATTCTGACGATTATATTTCATCGATTTATTCATAAAATAATTTTGAAATCGTAAATAATTTTCGCAGTTCAAATAGAAATCAACTGGTTTTCACAGAAAACCGAAAGTATCAATCTTTGCTGTTTGAGTACAATCCAAAGGAGGAAAGAAATGGCAAGCTGTATTAATGATCAGGGAGATCCAGTATAAAAACCAGAGGTGTGAAAGGCTAAAGATAGGGGAGTTTGTTCCCAAACGAGGAGCAGAGACGAACAATAAATGTTATATCAAATTCAAGGACAAGAATTTGATACTTGGTAATAAATATTTTCATGACTATACTTTCTAATAGAAATATATAAAAATATACACAGTCATGCTTCGACAGTGTGTATGACGAGTGCATTGTATTGTGGGCGGGGGATTCGGTTCCTTATTCACTTCTAGCATAATTACCCTCGTTTTTAAGACTTTTGTACAATGCATCAGTTGTGAAATACTGATTAAATGTTTGATGTTCAATTGTCCTCTTTTGAAATTGCTATGAATGTAATAGAAAAAATAAATTAATCTAGTAATTCATCCAACTTTAAAATGAACAATAACTTAAAGAACAAACTTTTCCCTAGTTATATTGCTTAGTAATTGGCAAAGAGACTGAATGCTATATACAGAGGAACATAAAAATCTCATTGTGAACTGCATGGTGAATAAATCTGAGGCTGTTCACTAGACTCTGGATTCCAACACAACATTCAGGTGCTGGCTTAATGCATTCAAACCCAGGGACACGTAACGCACGGAGAATTGGTTTACTATCAACTGATTATCAAAAACGTATAACGAAATATATACATGGCCAAAGAATTAACCAGGGCATTGGCATTTCATTGGCAAACTTAAATCAAATGCAATGAAAAGATGTTGTAGACCCTTTTGTATAATCAAAAATGGGAGAGTTAATGAAGAAACACCCCATATTCTTTATTGTACGATTAACTTTAAAGAAATGAATTCTGATACCTTAAGCAATCCGTCTCACTTTGTCGTTGCCTAGTTTGCATTTTTTAAAACCATTGTTTTATTTTTAAATTATACCCAATAACCCAAGGAACTGTCTATATTTAGTGATCGATGACTTGCTTGTTTTACGTCATCTCGAGAATTTTTCATTTATATTGAGACGTCACAATCTTTAAATGAAGATCACAACTTAAATACACCTATGCATAGCGCTCTTTGGCCATTTTCACAACATATCTTAGACTACTGTAAAATTTTTATATCTGCTCTATACTCGACTATAATGCAACTGAGTAAGAATGCAAGTTTTATCACCTGTGNAAAAATTTATATCTGCTCTATACTCGACTATAGTGCAACTGAGTAAGAACGCAAGTTTTATTACCTGTGTGTGTACTTTGTTTTCCTTATTTGTTTTAATTTTTCACCTTAATCGTAAGAGAATTTTTGTGGAAAGGGCCACTGGGTCGTAGCACTGAGGGTTCTTTAACAAGAGGCCCANTTTCTTGTGGAAAGGGCCACTGGGTCTTTTATAATCGGTGATATGCCATTTTTAAAA
>CAJDSM010046905.1:109-15295 GCA_903981925.1 Ostrea lurida | reverse complement strand
TGTTTCATAAACTTCGCAAACTATGCTACATAACAACACAAGGTCCCCATCTTTTGGTGATCAAAATGAGTTTACAGTATAAGATCCTTCTCTTACTCTCTCTCTTCTCTCTCTCTCTCTCTCCTCTCTCGTTCTCTCTCTCTCTTTCTCTCTCTCTCTCTCTCTCTCCATTTTAGCGTCTAACAAACATGTGCACATACAATGTTTACCGCAAAACCCTTCATTACCTCAACCCCTCCATAACACCAACCCTCAAACGAATGCTTCGTTACTCAGACTGAAAATCGACTCCAAACTTCCGGTTTGCCGATCGTCGCGTTGTTACGCGTGCTCTCATTGGCTATTGGTATTGTGTGAGTGCTGTAATCATGTTATTAATTTGTAATGACTGTAAAACTTACCAAAATGTCATATTATCGTTCTTCTAATAATGGCCACATAAAAAAGGTTTACAAATATAAGTTTTTATAAAAGATCGTCAATCTTATTTCGAACACTCTCTGGAATTTAAAAATGATGCTATGAAGATTACCGAGAAGCGACGATCGGCAAACTGAAAGATTTGATTCGTCTAAGATCTCTGATAATCTTTGGGTTTTACACATTAATAATTTCGTCATAATTCTTTACCCTGGAATTCAAGTTAACCCCCCAAAAAAATTCCAATGAAAACATTGCTGTAATAGGAGGCATAACGATATTTGATGAAGTAGAGATGTCGGTTCATAATAAGAATTTCTCATTTTACCCCAATGATGATTGATTAGGGTATCCAAAAGTGACAACAAGAAGGATCGCAAATGCATAATATCAGAAATTTACAATGCATTATTACCTTTGTCAATTACGTCTTATTCCGATAATTTTGAACATGTTCGTTCTACTTGAAACAAATGTCAGTACTTTTATTACTATTATTATTTTAAATCAGTAGAACAAGTTGTATTTTACTACGCTTATTCAAGTTTCCCCAGACTCTATTTCAGAATCTCAAATTTGGCTTTATGACCTATTAAAGTGGGTTTTTTTTTTCATAAATGAAGAAAATTTTAGATGCACATCTCCTAATCTATAAGGCTGGTGACAAGGATTCATTCACAAGTGGATACTCGAAACATCAAAGCACCCGGATGAAATTGTACAAGAAACTTCTAGAATCTGGATATTGATCACGATACAGGA
The DNA here is from genome assembly GCA_903981925.1 of Ostrea lurida. Classification (NCBI taxonomy): domain Eukaryota; kingdom Metazoa; phylum Mollusca; class Bivalvia; order Ostreida; family Ostreidae; genus Ostrea; species Ostrea lurida. The sequence goes on along the minus strand of CAJDSM010046905.1, from coordinate 14,113 downwards.
TTAACTATCTACAGAGGGTGTTTAGATCTAATTTCACATCATTTGATTCCAGAGGCCCGTTTCTGTCCTAGACGACCCTCAAATTCATGTTTTTATAGGATTTATGACAGTGGTCTTTCTTTATTGACTGGTCATTTCATGGCGCCGTGGCATGATAAAAAAGACGTGTATCATCGCTGTCTTGTCATGCCATCATTTCATTCTGCCATCATTCCTGGATTGTGTAAATATGTTTTACGTCATCCTGCAATATTTACCTACAAATCGGAAGTATGACGGCGCTACAAACTGAACTCCATAGATTCCATAGAAAACAGCAGAAACGAATTAATTACGTCAATTTTGACATCAATTTTAAAAAAAAAGAATTCATACATCGAGCAGATGATAGATCGCTGCAAATCTGTAGCTCTCCGGGAAAATATTGGAACACATCACAGACCTACTGTTCAGCCCCTTATGTAAAATAAAAAAACGAATCAAAAAACAAAACAAACAAGCAAAACCTTTCGATTTACAGCGCAGACAAACCGTGACGATGGAGGCCTTTATTTTTAGAAGTATATCGCTGTATTCTTGCTTCTCCATCTGAGATTTGGCAGCTATAACTTTGTCTGAATTCATTCAAAGTATTTTGTCTAGTAACGAGGTTAACAGAAAGGATGACAATTTTATAATTTTTACATTGAACAATTGATATGTATTTACAACATAACAAAGAAAGTGAACATTTCTCAAACATTGAAAACTCAGAGCGTATTAAAAATCACACTTCTAGTATCAGACGAAACGACGGATATGGATCTCGAGGTGCGGCCATTGTTGTTGTCATCTTTACTGAATATCTGTCGTAGGTTCCTATATCTGTTGACAAACATGGCGACCAGCGCCGATCGGAAGCCTTCACTCATCACACAATACAATACAAAATGGATAGGGTAGGAAATTTGTACAAGTAAATTCAAAATGATCTCAATCGTGTGGGAGTTCGCCGAGATGGGGTTTTCTCCCCTGGTCAAATTCGTAGCTACCATCACGTAATATGCTGCAATTGGCATCTCGACGATACACACGCTGTTTACGATCAAAATAACTAGCCACGTGGTGATACGGCTGTCACGTGGTTCGTTTTCCCCAGAACCAAATGTGCTCCTACGTCGAATAGTATGCCTCTGTTTTTCTGCAACTCGAATTCGCACTAGCATAATTGTGCTGAAGACGACCATCGCAATACACGGGACGATATTCACGGCAATAGCTCTTACCCAAGAGTAAGCGACCACATACACACTGTCGACAAAGTCCGAGTTCTTCCGAAAGCAAGTGGTTATTNTCACGGCAATAGCTCTTACCCAAGAGTAAGCAACCACATACACACTGTCGACGAAGTCCGAGTTTTTCCGAAAGCAAGTGGTTATCTCTTTTTGTGGATCAAGGAGTGACGGAATTCTCGTTTTGATGAACTTGTATTCAAAGAATCTGCTTAGATGACATCCCGCGGCCAGTATGAAAATAAAGATAACGAAGATGTAAGTTCTCTTAACACCACACCACAGTCTAACGTTCAGTGGATACGAGACGCAAATGTATCTTTGTAATGCAAGAAGCGTCGTGAGCCAAAGCGAGGCTGTATGTGTGATCGTCGGAAGAAAAACCGTCATGTACTCCCAGACATAGCAAACCTCAAAGGGAATGAACTCTTTGTAGTTCTTCATAGTGTAAGTGTAGATGTAGGTTGGAGTGGGCAATGCTATGGTTAGAGTATCCACCACAGCTATACATCGAAGCACGAAATGGGTCGGAGAGTTCATCTTCAACTTGGCAAAGACCGTCACGAACAGAGCATTGGTTACGAGGACGACCACGCACAGTATGGGTGTTACATATCCAAATACCGGCAAGGATATTTCAGTGTCGTGAAATTCCTGAAAATTTAGTCCAAACGGAATAGCCAAATTGTCTTGCTTGTCAATTACAGAGGAACTGAAATTCTGAGACTTAATGTAATTCTCTAGCCAAAGAAGATCGCTGTCTGTTAAGCCTTCCATCTTCTTGAAATAATCTTATTTTGTCGATGGACCGTTTTTATAGGCTGATTGATTGTGTTATCTGATCTCTCTAAGAGGGTCACAAATTACAACATGCTATCACAACATGTGAAATTTCCCACCCAGAAAATGTTTCCATGGCCAGATATTCTCATTGAAATACAATGCCGCCTCTCAACTCGCTTTCATTTCGAGCACGATTTCTCTGTAAATTTATACTGCCAAGACCTCAAGCTGCAAACAAGTTGTCCAGAGTGGATTACGTCACGCTATTTTCCTTCCACTTAAATCATCAGAGGTGTCATCCGATGATCTAGTGTTTACGGACTTTGTTTACCCATGTGCTGGCATAATAGGTTACTGAATCTGTCTGTAACATAGCACAATTAATAAGAGCGTGTTAAATGTATCGATAGATCGATTTTGTAAGAGTGTTTAAATATTTTCTTTCGCATGAACCGGATGTGAGTTGGACGATACTTATATACATGTAAGTGTATGTTACAGTACTAGAATGTCAGTAAATCGTAAATAGACTACAGAATAAGTACAACACAATCTGAGTGTGATTTGATTGACTTTATTTTATAATTTTCTGAGCATAAAATAGCGAAAATCACGTATTTTGAAGCATACATACAACCTCCCCGTCGGTCACAATACTAATACATTGTACATAGTACAACACATGATACACTAGAAAACACCAACTATCACGTTTACTGTATTCCACGAAAAAATTCTAGTTCTGTCACGTGACCTTTTTAGTGAGGGGCGGTATACTACAATAGTGAAACATAAAGTTATATTTTGCTGATGCAATGTTCTATTTTAAAACAATAAAGACATTTACAAATATGAAACCACATTCAAGTAACATGTATTGTGCAACAATACAACAGGTAGTGTAAAAACAAATAATCGTAAATCAACATACAAATATTACTTTCTACTTAATCAACAAATAGATTACTGAAATTACCTTCTTTTAAAATCAACATCTAGATAGATGAATATATATACCTATACAACATGTATTGGCAATGACTAGATATTATGAAGATTCATGTGATTAGAGATTCTTGCTAAGAAACAAAAGTCCAAGAATCCCAACCCTAACCTTCAGATGTTGCCATTTTCACTCCAGCTGCTCAGTGATACCGGTTATTTATTATCATTATTCACCGAAACTGGAAACAAATAACCGGCTTTACCTTCACCAGACAACCGGTTTTTACCTTCACCAGAACAACCGGTTTTACCTTTACCAGAACAACCGGTTTTACCTTTACCAGAGCAACCGGTTTTACCTTCGTCAGAACGAAAACCATTCACACCCATGCATCGAAAGGGATTTGTGTCTATACATGGGGGAAAATCTCCGACGAACCCAAGGGTTTGTGATCGTCTTTTCACTGCAATATTAACCTCAAATGTCGTTCAATGATCAAAAATATTTACATTTGAGAAAATGTGCAAAATATTTTGCTGCAATTTCCCTATGTTAAATTTCTATTTTTAAAATTTTCTCCTCGTATATTGAATATCTTGTAGTCTGTGGTACTCTTTGCTTGTCACTTACTACATATGACTTTCTTCTCTCAATATCTTGCATTAATGGTCACCAACGACAAACAATTACACCATGTTATTGCTTGGAGCATCGGGAGGGCAGTTGTCCATTGAAACAAAAATTGGCACCGCTTAAATCATATTAAAAGGTACCACGGAGGACTTCACAGCCACTGATGTCAATTTGTTCCATGTTGCAATATTGATGGGTTATACACCACATGCTTGAATATTATGGCAAGAGTTTGACGCTGAATCTACGGAGTTGACTACGAGCGATTTTCTTATAACTGAAATTGAATATTTATTTTCCTTCCTGCCGGAATGTATGATATGTAATTGTCACAGTAATAAAACAAAACATCAGTTTAATGACGGTGATGTCATGTGTGGTCTGCATGTAACCGTTATATCCGGTAAGTGGGCTGGTAATGTCGAGCCCGATGATTTTTCCTCGCAGTCTGCTAACCACTTGAAAATGCGCTGTGTACTGCTCATTTTTTTCTGGAAGTAATGATTTAGCACTTTTTGCGTTAAATTGGCCACCTCTGGAGTTTTTGGCGGGAAAGTATCGTCTATTTCCAAATCAGATAACGTAATGTCATTTAATTCTCGCTTTTTACCACCAGATGTTGGTCGTCTGGTGGTTTCGCTCTTTCGCATTGGTGGTGCGTTGTCGACATCGCTGAGATCACTAAATTCATCCTCTACAAAACATTTCATGATAATGTAAACTTTGGTGAAAAATAAATATTTCAAAGACGTACAGGTTATCTGAACTGTGGTCGGGTTCAAAGAGCAAATTGTAAACGTTAGGGAAGCCATTTCCATCAAACTACATGTATTGCAAATCCATGGACATATTGTTTTTGTTTGGCAAACGTTACACCAATATATTTCATACCAAGCTATATAAGACACAAATTTGTATTTCAAACTATGATCTCTATAAACGCAATATATTATTGATAGTTCATTTTGTTTATGTGGGAGAAATGAAGATGTTTATCATTTCTTTTTCGCTTATAGAAATTATCACAATGCTAGAAACAATCTTTTTAATAGCCTATTCAATCATGACTTACTCAATATAGATACAAATCTGTTGTTATTGGGTAATGCCAGTTTACCTTTACCAACAAACTTTATTATTTTTGCTGCTGTGTAAGTTATACTTGTTGATTTTAGCACCTTTCAAGAAGCATGGTTAAGTAATTCATGTTCTCAATTATTTTATAATATATTTTTTGTGATTTTTTTCTGGAATGACGAAAAATGTGTTTTGTTTGCAAATAAGATATTCTAGTTTTAATAGACATTCATATATATACATGTATGTATTGCATCAAATCACAGCTAAGTTTGGACTCTGAATTTCTTTTTTTGCAAATAAAACAAACTTTTTCATTATTCCAGAAAAAAAATGTAGTGGGCTACCTTAATAACTTCATGGTATGACTGTAGCTCTCCGGAAAAAATTATGAAGAAATGTCTGTCAACAATTTTTTTTTCCGGAGAGCAACAATTTTGTAGCTAGGTATGACATCATTTCATGTCTATAAAGCAAGGGGAACGAGGCCAAAGAAAATATCTGTTGCTTAGGTTAATTGTTTTGAGGCATCTCTCTCTTCTCTTCTCTCTTCTCTCTCTCTCTCTCTCTCTTGATCTCCTCATCTCTCTTTCTCTCTCCTCTCTTTTCTCTTCTCTTTTCTGAAGACGACCCTTCACTAAACATTGCATGAAGAATACAAATTATGTCTTGTCACCTATATATGTGTTTTACGTTTTCCTTCGCAGCCTACAAGTCCCGAGTTCGATCCCCGGTAACTGTGTCAAACCTAAGACATTTAAATACACTTGTACATGTACTTTATGTTCTAAACATTAACCCGTACATGCATGGGTGAATAGTGAATTTCCAAGGAATTAAAAATCAGACATTGAAGATTTGAAGCCATAATTGAATAAAGGTAGAAAGTATATTTCAAAATTAGATGATGCACTGGTTTGCTGTGATTGCTGGAAGGTTGAAGTTATATACCGAATAACGCATAAACGTGACGTATCCATATAAATAAATAGTGTTAATGTTTTATGACGCTATCTGTTTTCAAATTATCAAACATATCCCTAAACGAATTAAGAATATGTTAATTTAATAAATATATATATATATTAATTCAATTCAATTAGAAATAAGTAAAATGATTTTTTTTAAATAAACCCTAGAATTTTACCATTTATGTACGTGTACCTGATTTAGATAACATCCAAAATTGTTTGAGAATACTGAGTTTAAAAGTATATACATGTAATTTTGTTTTGTAATAATTGAATTTATCTTTGATTAATTAGACCCATCTTCAAATAATTGGACATAACTACATGTATAAGTAATTTAAAGATAAATTTTGTTTTTAAAAAAAGGAAAGTTTCGTTAATCACACATGTATTGAATTCAATTAGAGATATGTCAAATTATTTGACCTGAGGGACATCAGGACCTGTGTCTGCACCCGTATAAAAATTAAACGCAAAAAATGTACATTATAGAACATGGATCGGGAAAGAGGCTCCCCAATTCCTAATATACATATGACCAAGATACAAAGGAGATTAAAAAAAAATGAAATGTTTTATACTAGTAATTTACTATACCGGTATGCTATGCATAGTGTGCCGATTGAAATGTAGATTTCGCAGTCAAAATATACCGTGAGTGTTATAGTGATTGAAATTTGCCGGAAATGATATGATGCAAATGATAATGATGCAAGTGTAATTTACCGAAGATATGAAATTATCTTGGTAAGCAGGTTGGGGTTTAAAATATCTTCATTGAAATGCTGGTCTATGATAAGACGGGAAACATATGGGGAGGACAGATCTTATATGTCCACCCCATTTGAATTAAAACTAGATCTACTCCAATCCGCGTGGAAAAAAACCCAGACCTGTTGAAAGGATGATCACGTTCAATCTTCAAGCGTCGGATTTTATTGACCCCCCCTCCAAAAAAAAACCCATCATCAGTGTGCAAAATGTGTAATTTTAGGCACCATAAGATAAGACTGATATGTAGCTTCTGCTCTGAACCCACATGAATTAAAAAAAAAAAAGTCCCAGTCTATTCTTTAAAGATTTAAAAAGATACAAATTCAATACCTATTCCGTTATTCCAGCAGAGTTTGGTGAGAGGTTGATCAAACGGAACCGGTGTACCGCACCTGTTCTTCCCCCTACTGCTTGTTCTCCCGGAAGACCTCAGTATCAATGTCGGAGATTCAAATCCAATCTGTCTCCGGTACATGCCATTTGATCCGAAAAGGTCCGCAGTCTCACTAGGAACATTGCTTCGACTACCACCGCTTCCCAGCAACTGTCTCTGTAGCCTCGTTTTCACAAAGGGCGTTTCCGGGCGATTTTCCTCCTCCTCTGGCCACGGGTTAAACGCCTCACTCGTAAAAGGGGTTCGAACAGCTTTTAATGGTTCTCTTTTGCGCAGAACAGGTAGTCCGTCGCGTCTTTGGGATTGCTGCGTCCGGGGACGAAGCTTGTTTTGTTTAGCTAACACCTCTAAAGAGGTATGAAGCATATTGAGTCTGCCCGGTTTTAACATTGGTGTATTGTGGGAATACTTCGCGTGGATTCACTCGTCTTCCTCCACCGTCGTCCGCTTTTTTCACAATGACGCATATTCTCAAGATCTGTTCCAAAATATTTGTTTACCAAGTTCAACTATTTTGACTGCTGTTTGGTATAAAGTTTCCTATGCAAAAGATTAAATTATGAAATGTTACTGTTTAATTAAATCTAAATCCCGAAGAGGCCCATGTGGGGCTTGCAAATGTCTTTGATAACGTAAACATTATTCATTGATGTTATTTAACTTTTTTAATATTCCCCTTTTCCCTAAAATTAACATTCGTCTGTTTTACAAATTAAAATTTAAGTCAAAACGATGTTATTCTAAATGTCTGAAACGACCTTTTTACCCAAATTCTGGGGGTCTTTTACAAGCATATTTAAAACAAGATTAAGAAAATCGCACAATTTAATGGATTAAATTTTCAATACCACTTGGACACGAGACAACCCTATGGGATTAGTGTTTAAAACCTGGACGGGTAAAGCTATCGACTACCTACTTTCACGTGTCCAAAATACCTATTAAAGGTAATTACAGGTTACATGTAAAAGGTAAAAAGTACAGGTACATGCTCCACTCTGGAGAAAAGATGCCAGACCGAGTAGAATCACAGCGTCTAGATTTTTCCTGTATAGAAAGTTATCTCGCTGTCCTTTCGGACATCTGTTCATCTGTCACAATAGTTCCATCTTTTTTTCCTGAACTCTTCTTATATATTTTTTAAAACAGTAACTGCTCATGTACAAAATGTTTTGTAAATGAAAGTATGGAGATTTGATCAACTCTATGAAAAATCTTACTTTTTGTTCATGAATTTTGTCGTATTATCACGTCCTTGTCGGGTGACTTTAGACAGCTTGAAATCCGGAAAATCATATGGGGTGGATAGGCGGTGTGGTATATAGCGACAGTCTCATTGAAGGTTTGGACACGCCCAAATTGCTAGAATACCCATATTTCCTACCCATACTTTTTAAGAATTTGCTAGACTTTTCATTATTATTTGCGCCCATTACAAATTTGACAATACCCTTAGGCTAGTAGCTGGACCCCCTGTGAAGTACGGATGTTTTGTATGTAAACGACATCTTGAAGAGAACAATTTCAACACCGCTAAAGAAGGTATTTGAAAAAAATATATAAAAATAACAAAAGTAAATCAAGTGTCTGTTTCTGTCCCATTTGTATATGAGGGAAAAGTTCACAGCAATTAATGTGCGTCAGAGTTATACATGTACCAAAAGAGGCGATTATTTGTCTGTTAGCAACTTCTGGTGGTCAGTTCGCTTTGAAAGTTGGTATATGTACACAGATGGAAGTCCCCAATATATTTTTGGTGGCGATCCTGGACTCAAAAAACTTTTTAAATGTTACCATGGCGGATGGCTCTTGTTTATTTTTATTTTTTAAGATTATTTATTTGTTTGTGGATTGCTATTAGCAACTTCATGCAAAAGCCAATGGCTAGATCGCTTTAAACGTTGGTACACAGATGCTGATTTACTTTCGTGACTTGGTTCAAGAGCAATATTTGGTACCTTGGGTACTCCAGATATCAGTTTAATCATGTGTTTGTAAAAAAACGTTCTTTAAATATTTTGGACCACGATTTAGTTTTAGTGCGGTGCCATTACTAAATACAGGTAACATCAATGCGGATTTTAAACTTCCGGTTCGCGATCGGTGCCCAGTCATGAATAGACTTAGGCCTAGTTCGTCCCACCATAGCTAGAGTCTAGTTGTATTCCAACCATTAATTGCGCAATGTGGCTTGCTTTCGGACCCAGTGCGCATGTCTGGTTACTTAAAGTTCAACATTCTGGAGACATTAGAGCCTGTTCGATCATCAACCATAGTAAGTCTCTAGTTAACTCCGACCATCAACACGCATGTGTGCTGCTTCCGATCTTCAGTCGCATGTCTGTTACCTAAAGTTCAACATTTATAACGTAGGTAGCTGTGTGTTAGACCAGACATGCGCAGTGACACACCTTCCGCGTTTGCACAAAGACAGTTCGATCGACTTACAGGTTCATCTCTATGTTACGTATATGATGATCGAACGTAGCCCTACATGCCGAGTGACACCTTGTCCTTTTTGCGCAAAGCAGTCAGTCTACTATGGTTCATCTCTAGTTACTATGATAGTTGATGATCGAACTAGGCCTTACTGTTCGCAAAGCTCACCTATCTGGTTTTTTTTTTTCAGACTGGTAATGAAATTAATAAATGAACATCTGTATTTTTATTTTCTTTATTGGTCTCCATCACAACGACATTCACAAGGATGAATAAATGACTGCATGTCATAACAAAGAAATTATAACAAAGCAATTGGAAAATACCCCCTCCGTGCTAATGTGTTCATGTTGCAATATGGAGGAGTGTGGAAAACGATGCTTACTGCATGAAATACACAAGTACAATATATACCTACATGTACATAGATTGATTATTTATCGGTAACCTTTTTAGAGTCAGCACAAGACCAGACATTACATAATACTACATTTATCCAAATAGTGCCTGTAAAACTAGTGCAGGATAAATACAAACATAAATATACAAAAGAAAAAAACACCTACTGAAATCATTGCAAATGTTATTGATTGGTTCAAATGTCTCTAGAACCTGCACTGTATATACAAAACTATTTCCTATTCATCACTATCTAGAGCTAAGCATCCGTGTACCATAATGGCAGTTTGGTCTTTGTGGTGATACAATTTCCTTTGCTCCAGTCGTGTCGTGAGGCCGAATACGAGCAAGAGCACGTGATACTCGGGTCACAGATGGTTCATCTCTGGCAGTGGTGTGTGCTTATTGGTCCAAAGCTGGAACGTAGGGTTGAGAAATGTGATTGGTCGACTCAAAGTTAAGACGTTTGGGAGTCGGGGTTGTCACTGTCAGTAAAACCTTTAGCAGAGTACATGCTCTGGTTGATGATTTGCTTATATACTGGGTTGAAACGGCAACGCACATAGTGACTGTGGTTTGCATGGTGGTGGTGATGGAGCTGAATGCCGTTTCACCTTTGGCACTGCTATCTATGACGGAGAAGGTATTTTGGGGACCGCATCCTGGGCACGTTTCACAATTGGAGTCGGTGCTATATATGTGTCTCCTGTCTGCAATCTATGGAAGGTGTTGGCGGCTGCGAATCGTGACACAATCTGTACCATCAACACGGATAACATACTGATGGAATTGTCGAACCTCGATAACGATACCAGTTCGCTCCCATCTGGGATTATTGCCAACAAAATATGACCCCCTACTTTCAGTGGCGATGACCTCGAGATCAAACGTTATGAATGTCTTACGAAACCATTTAAGTAGACCATCTTCTGACCTGTGTACCATAGGGCTTTGTGAATATCTGTCCACAATAACAGCATGATCGTTGCCATCGAAAGTAAAATATTTAGTCATTGCATATCATTTGGAAGGGGTAGTCTGAAGGCGTTATGTCGGATGGTGAATGCATCAGGTTGGACTTGGCCGTCTGCTGGCAATGTGCACACTGGCACTTCACTCTAGGAATGTCAACAGTAATGTCAGGCCAATATACAGAGTCTAAGGCTCGTGCACGTATTGTGCTGACATTTCTTGGTGGCCTGCGTGGAGTGCATTAAGGATTGGTGTACGAGGGACAGATGGAATGATAATCCGTTGACCCAAAAGCACTACACCATCCAAAACACACAGACTAGCTGCATAACAAAATGGTAAGGTCATAACGCTGCAAACAGCTCCCTGATGTCATCCGAAAACTCTGTCTCCAAGTGATGTATAAGGCCAAGAAGTGTTGTGCATCAGATGCTGTGTCTTCACGAATTACGTACCATGAGACCACTGTGTTAACATATTTCAGGATGTTAGTGGCCACAGCAGCAGTGGAAGTATCCTTATCTATATCATTATCAGCTGTATGCTGGTATTAGCTTGCCAGGGTGTCATGACGAGATATGGTCATGTTGAGATGATCAAGCTCTGGTGGTTCTCTTGGTAGTGGAAGGTGATTGGGTTGGTTAGTAGGGTGTCCGGAGGCTGCATCCGGACCCAAGTTCTTCCTGCCAAGCACGTGTACAATCGTGAGCCTGTAGCAAAGAGTTTTCTCCTTGAGGTTGAGTAGTCGTATGCCATCAATATTAATGTCAGAATGACCTATCATTCAGTATCTGTAGAGGAGGTTTGTGATCTATTGCAACAATAAGGTCCTTGCATCCCAGTATAATAGCGCGTTTGGTTGGGTGCATACATCACTGCTAAAGCCTCACCTACGATAAAAGCATACATGCTTTTAGCAGGGTGTATAAACCTGCTTCCAACTAGGCATAACTTCCAGCCGTCATTGCAAAAAGCAGGAGTAATGGGCACGCAATGGCAATACTTTTGCATCGTGCAGTGGCAAGACTGGTCGGTCGATCAGGGTTAAATAACCGCATACCTTCTTTCATTTCCTCTATGATAATTTCTTAGGACTGGTGGAAGACCCTGTCTAATTCATCTGTCCAAATGAAGGCTATTGATAGTTTCAAAAGAGCACGGAAAAGCTTCATTTGTTGTGACATGGTAAATGTATATACACCCTGGTGTATAAGTCAGAACCAGGCTCTGTCAGTGGAAGTGGGGACATTTTCTAATAGCACCAAGAATTTGTCGTAGATTGTGAGCCCTTCAAAATCAAGAACATCTTGAGCTAATTGAAACTTCTTTGGGTTCAATGTAATGTCACTGTGTACACAGAGATCAAACCATTCACAAGCCTAAAAATTGCAGGAAGGTCACATGCCTTTATTCCTAACATGAGTGCAGGCTTTAGGGAGATGATCGAACTTTGGACCCTGTATCAGCTACTTTTGATAAGATGATTGGTTTAATTCTGGACGTATCTCGAAAGGTGTATCCGAATGATGCACGATCCTGAAGCAGCAGTGTCACATGCACAGACAACATAGATAGAGGTCTAGAGGGACGAGCAATCCATTTCCCTTTCAACACATGATAATCAAGACGCTCCACGGAGACTTTACTTTTTAGCGGAGGTATCCACAGAGTGCGAACTGCCCTGTTCTGATGTGGTGCATCACATTATCATGGGCAGTGTCCTTAGATGTACTGTGTTGGTTGAGGTCTTTAGGTGGGTTCTTTTAGCCTGTTCCCTGTGAACAGGCTTTAGATGATATAAAGGATCGCGGGCTGCATTCCCACAAGCAGTGCAGCTGCTGTATGAAGTAGCATAGTGTCATTTACTTGTGCATTTAGCACATGTGAATGTCCAGGATGAGACACGACCAGAAGGCGCCAAGCGTTTGAGATCAAGTGCTATAGACGCCTGCTAGGGATCTCCTGGAAAGACCATCAGACCAACGACTCCTCCTAGTGCTTATGAAAAGGAGGAAGCTGACCTGGTTTGGATAGATCACTCGCCACAACAGCCTACCCAAGATAGTTCTGCAAGGGACCTTGGACGGTGGAGCAGACGCGGACGTCACGCAAAGAACTGGATGTACAATACAGCTTGGAGTTCTTTGGCCTACAGGTCGTCCATCGTGTCTCCCTTACGACCATCGGTTAGGGAATGAGATGAGATGATGACAGCTTGTATTGCTTTAATTTATACATTTCATGAACGAAAGTCTCGTAAATTTAGCGGCCTTATACCACCAAGTTTCATCAATAGTGGATCAAGAGAGGCAATATACGCCACTAGCGGATAAAAAAAGCACAAACGGATTTAACATTCACACTACTCACCAGAGCAAATACTTGTGTAATGCTTTGTCCGTGATCATGATTTACACAATCTCTGCTGACATCCACGTTGATTCATCTATGTTATATGTATGCTTATATATACTGTACCTCTTATGTCATATGAATATTGGCTTGAGTGAATAAATGAACTTGAACTTGTACTTTAGAAGAGTTCCATTTCATCATAGGCGGACCAATTATACAATTTATTTCCAGTTTTAGATGCAAATAATTTCCAAAGTTATTCACATGCACTTCAGGTGCCTGCATCCCACTTGAAGCTCGAACAAAAAGGTGAGGGTTTATAGATATTTGAATATATCCATGCTGATTACTCGTTTAAAAGACGATCCACTTTCTCATTCAAATACAGGGTAATGTAATGACTTCTACGGCCATACGATCTTCGCAACCGAAGGATACTCAGCGGGTACATACTGTGTATATATTGAGGATCTCTCAAAAACAACTTGTATACGCATCTATACATAACAATACTTCGAGGTTTTATCCAGGTTTTGGCAATGCTCTAATTATTAGAAAGGGGTGGAATTGATCATGATGGTTAAAAAGGGACCAAATACGAATGTTTAGCACACTGAGTATGGTAGTTCACTATTTTTTGCGCATAATGAAATACTGGTAACTGGTGTTATTCAAACAACCCACACACAAATTACTCAGTTGAAGGGACACAGGGATCAGGGTTAGAATAGGCCCTCAGTATCCCCTTGCGTGTCATAAAAGCCCTTCGGATGAGACCGGAAAAACCGAGGCCCCGTGTCACAGCAGGTGTGGCACGATAAAGATCCCTCCCTGCTCAAAGGCCCAGAGCGCCGCGCATAGGCCTAAATTTTGTAGCCCTTCACCGGCAATAGTGACGTCTCCATATGAGTGAAATATTCTGGAGTGGGACGCAAAACAATAAATAATCAATCACTTCCCATACAAACGTGTGGGGACACAGAACTATGA
>CAJDSM010046904.1:0-11062 GCA_903981925.1 Ostrea lurida | reverse complement strand
CATGGCTAAACCTTGGAATGTGGTCATCATCCTTGACATGTGACCCTACCATCAACATTGACCTGAATAGAACTTTAACTGACCTCGACCCTTCAAGTCACTAAATATGAAGTCTTTATGAGTATCTTCCTCTGTTAAGAAGTAATGACTAATTTTAAAGTTGTGGACAGATAGACATACTGACAGTTGCCTTTTAATCAACTGTGACCGTGAACTATTTCAGAGATCGGGGGTCAAGGTCATGGGATGAATTCATGATCTGATTCAACATTGATGTTACATGCTGATGGAAATGTTAAAGTAAACAGAGAGAAAGACAGACAAGAGAATATACAGTCATTACGATTCTAACAACAAGGAAGCAATACAACTAACACCACAAGAGAGAAAGAGAAGAGAGACACAGAGACAGACAGAGACAAGGAATTAGATCATGAGAGAGGGAGAGAGAGAGAGAGAAGGAATTAGGTCATACAAATTTTATATATCAACAAGGAAGCAATACAACTAACAAAAAGACAGAAAGCCGGACAGACAAGAAGAGGTCATGAAAATTCTACATAAATCGCTTCATGTATTTACTTGAAAATATTGTAGTAACTATTTTGTATTGACTCTTTATGATGATTCACCAGATGATTTGATCAATAGCGAATGAAATAAATAATACTGCAAAAATGTTTATCGTAATTCATCGCTTAAAAGTACAAGAAAATATGTCTGCCAATAAAATAAATGGTACTCTATTACAGCAACTGTCTTGCACGTCTCCATAAAATCGAAATTTTCATACTAGAGACAATTACATATCCAAGATCCTCCAATCCAATCATGTGAGCCCCTTACAAAAGTGTAAGTACTGTATCCTCCAATCAAATTACCTCATCCTCCAGCAGGGAAACACAGATTAATTAATAATTCCGCTAGCAAACAAAACCAAAGCTCTACTGTGAAAAAGGGAAAGCTTGCAAGTATACAAAACATTTTTTCCATTTCTGTCTCCTTAACACCCTTATCAATATATATCAAGCAACAAAAACAAGCTATGGAAAGTCATTACATTATATGTATAATGGTTTTCAATATTGAAAAAGTTGTGAATAATAAATGGTACTTGCATCCAGTTATATTACATTGAAGGTTCAAAATGATGGTAGCATAGTGACCTCTGCATGTATATACTCAATAATTACATGCGAAGTGTCGAGTCAATCTGATGATCCGCACCTGTCAACAAGATGTGATCCAATTCTTCAGATTAAGTTACTTTCTGTCTACAGAAAATGTTGTGTTGTCCAAGTCCATAGATGGCAAGGCGAAGCTGAGCCTTCTATGGATTTGAATGACCCGACATATTTCCGTAGACAGTCAGTAACTATGCATCATGAACTTGCTGTTATACTGTATATGTACTATGACATTTGTGGTTATAATTAAATACTGTGCGTGTTATGACACTGCTGTTGTCATAGCATTGCTGTTTGATAAATACAGTACATGTATTATGACATTGCTATATGGCACAATTTAACATATGAAATTGCTTTAAAAATCTAGTCTAAGAGAGAAACTTGATTTTGTACCTCAAAAAAATATAGCTCAATTAACAAGCTAAAATCTGGGAGAAGTGATCGGCTTGGTTTCCCAGTAAATCAACAATTAGATTACATGAAATAGAATCTCCTCCATACCTTGATCTTTATGAAAGCAGTTGAATAATATTCTATGGACGCAATTGATTAGTTTGGAATGAACAAATAATCCTGTTAAATAAAATCATTTAATGGCTTTTTGTGAAATGTTGCACAATTCACTTTCGGCATGCTTGGATGATGAGAAATGCAGATAAAACATTCTGCAGAATCTCTCCACATTGTTGGAGAACAATATGGTAGCTTTTCACAGGTGATCAATCATTTGTACTTTGATGAAAAATCAAAAAATTCAAACACCCGAAAAATCTGAAGAGAATGCTTACAATTACAAATCCATTTCATGCTATCTGACCACAAATAGGGTTTGGAGGAGCTTTCAGAAGGTTTCCCATTTCTCTAGCAATGTAAAATTGATTAGATGACAAACAAGATGAATATGACAAGGAACTAGTTCTGGTCTAGTTCCACGCTGGGGGTCATCATAATTAAAGCTGTGTTCAATAACTGTTCTTTTCAGAGTGGGAAAAAAGGGATAAAATCCGTGATCCAATAGAGAAAATTTTCTCATCACCAAAATGGTTTTGATGCATGGGCTCAGCAAATTATGACAGAGAGACATCAAATTGGAACAGATATTGCAGAATATTAAACATTAAACTGCAGGAAAACAGCACTCAATATCAGAACCATCAGGGTATTAGAAAGAAAATTTCTCTGAAATCATAGTCATAAAATCGAGTCCGGAACATCGGAACATCGACATGCAACTGTGCGATAACCTCGGGGAATACACAAACAATTTATCTCGTGAAAATCTTAATGAGGATGCACGCAGCAACTTTTTTGGGGATTAGGCACTAATTTCGTAATATGCATTGGATAACTAATGTAGTAATGGACTTGGATAAGAAAAAAGAAGCATAGCTTCACAGAAAAATAAGCAATTTAAAACTTGAACGACGAATCAACCCAGTCTAAGGTGGGTATCATTTTGATCTCTGAATCCATAGACAGAGCTGTTTTAATCATTTTGCGGGGCCGCGTTTTTTGTTAGCCTTGGGTATATAGGTCTGTGCCTACACAATTTTTGATGTTCATGACATTTTTACATAAAATACGCCCTCAATTATATTTTTCTAGTGTTTAAGGTATATTTCTTAAAATTGGGAAAAAGTAAATTTATTTCATTGAATTTTTTCCTTCACATATTCATCAGTAATGTCATCTAGGTGATTATGGTAATATGGACTTCAGAGCGCATTGATAAGATTGTAAAATATATCAAGTTTATAGTCCGCAAAAATTCAAACACAATTAAATTTCTACTAATTCACTCATGCAAGCAACAGTACGTACGTATCATAAGTACCAGTTATTGAGAAGGTCTAACAATAAATCCCTACTTATAAGGTCCGTGTTACAAAAAGTCCCCAGCATCTCCTTGCGTGTTCTAAGAGGTGACTGAATGGGACGGTCCTCCGGATGAGAACGAAAAAACCGAGGCCCCGTGTCACAATAGGTGTGGCACGATAAAGACCCTCCCTGCTCAAAATGCAGAGCATAGGCCTAAATTTTGCAGCCCTTCACTGGCAATGGTGACATATCCATATGAGTGAAATATTCTCGAGTAGGATGTAAAAGAATAGATAATCAATCAATCAATTAAAAGTGCACAAATCTCAATCAAAAATCCAGATTCTGGATAATTTCATTATGTTTTAAATAAGTAAACCTCAAAATGGCCCCATGTCACAATTCTGAATTCCCATCAAGGTTAGTAAATGTATGCATGTACATTTGACCAGATTTTTGAAACCGTAAATATCTGAAGGTATTTGATTCAAAATGCACAGAAAATAGGAAAATAAAAATTTTCCTTCAATGCAGAAATCAAAAATACTGTCTTCCCAAAAAATTAACATTAGTCCAAATCTTAGGTGCAAACCTCTTTAACTGCAATCTAAAATTTTGATTCAGATTATATATTCATACTGTTAATTTTTTGGTTTGAAAAATATAATTGACATCATGTTTTGAAAAGACATCCTTGAACTTTGTAGAATGACCTTGAAATTTTTTAATGTAATTTTAGATATTGCATATATAGTGGATAAAGTTATCAGGATTCAGCTCTACACTGATGTCTGACTTATATTATAAATGAAATAAGGCTGATCAATGGATATCAATCAATTTGAACCATTGAACTGGGAAATTTCGCACAACATATGACACTTACCAACATCACAAAATTCTCCTTCATATTCCGTCCAACTGCAGTCACATTTGGTTTCTGTATCCATGGTGATGCAAACTCCGCCGTTCTTACATGGGTCTTGTTTGCAAAGATTTGTATCTCCCACAATTCCACTGTGATCTAACATCTCCGGCCGAATTAGTGATTCCCCACAGTTACTATACAAAACATTGCGAACATATCCTCTCAGACGTGGCTGGTATACAACATGCTGCAGGGTCAGCTCGGACTGTCGGTCTCTGTACAGTGAAGGCAGACCTCCGATGAACACAGGGTTATTCCTTCCAAATTCTAAATTGTGTCTGTAAAAGTCCTGGGACGTGGACAACTGATCCACGGTAAGGGTGACCGTTCTTCCTTGCCTGCTGATGCCCACTTTGTGCCACTGACTGTCATTCAGGTTACTCCCTACGTGGAGTCGAACTTGACTACCCCCTAAGTTGACTTTGAGCTGCAGCGCCCCGACAAGCAGGGATAACTCGAAATAGTTTGTAGACCCACCATCATCGGTGTACAAGAGCAGGGCACTAGGAATGGAAGTTTGAAATTCAAAATACAGGGACCCATTCTGACATGGCCTCCACTTTTGGAATTTTGCATAGGAGGAGGAAGAGCCTTCCAGTTGAAAGCATGATATCGATGACAGTAAAATAAAAAACAAGGCGCCACTGAGAACACAGGTAGTGGTGATGTTTTCTGGCAACATTGTCAGTGACAACAGAACTCACAGTTTTAATGATTCTGCAAATTGTTCTTTGGTCTTGTATTCTTCTAAAGTTTTTGAGAATACTTTGAAAGTAAATTCGGAGATGTCGAGTAATTCTTCCCACTGATTTCGTTTTCAAATCAAGGTTCACCATCTACAGAGCAGCCAGACATGACACGGATGTTGTGTCCTCCCCTCTGATCACAGAACACCGCACGTTCGCTTTATCTGTCTGAATCCTCCAGGCCGCTGCTCTCGACTTGGAACGTACAGTCTAATTTCCTTTTATTGCAACCGATCCATAAGGTATTTTATCTCTTTGCAGTGCATCAATTATTGACAGTTTCATACTTTAAAGCAATGTACCTGTAAACATAAAAGCAGAAATACAGTGGACTAATTATGCAGTCACTCTCTGTGTCACATGTATCTGATCCGTTATTCAACGTCTCTCGGGGATTGTCTTTGGGAATTTCATAATTAACGGGAAGGCAGCCATGTGAAATACACAAGAATTCATTCAGAAAGCACTGCCATGGTTCACGTGCCACAACATGGCATCATCTCCCCCTGGCTACAGAGAAATAATGATCAAAGTTCGCACTATGTATTACATGTCGCATCACAGCCTCACGAGTAAGCAGTCGATAAATAAAATCAGCTTAGGTATTTTAGACGAATACTTGTACAAATCAATTCATTAATGTCAGTTGCTTTTGATTTCTAAGTGAAGAATCCCAGAGACATTGATTTTGACAAGTTTTTTCTGATAATCAAATTAAATATCAAACTTAGTCGAAAACAACAGTTAATTACTCTGGTAAAATTGGTCTTTTCGGCATTTTCAGAAAAAATCGTTTCAACCCTATTCATCCACACCGTTGAAACTGAATTTACAGGACAAACCCAAGAGATGCTCAAGCACTGTAGCCAATGATGTTCTATTTCAAAGATGCGGCTTTCCTAATACACTGTACTTTTGCATGAAATGGGTTACATATACAGTTGAGAACAGTATCTAGATATTATACATGTATTGCTGGAAAGTCAACAGAATTGACTGAGGCATCATCAAATTTCAGACTAAGCATGCATTGCATATATGCTGTGATTCTTTGCAATGTGTCAGCATCTAGTTTCACATTATACATGTGTATGTTGCTGGGGAAAAAAAGATCACTGTGACAACACCTTATATATATTCTAGCTACAAATGTATGAATAAGACAAAGACTGAGTTAAAGCATTGCAAAGGTCTTACATGTGTATTCATTATATACCATATTCGTCCTATTGAGCGCCCCGGGCGCTTAGAAAATTAGAAAAGGGGGCGGTTATTAGGTCGGCTGTTGTGAAACGTGTATGTATTGATGTAAAAACTTATGTAAACATAAATACTATATTGAAACATACATTTTAACTGAGCCCCAATGATGCCAACATGGTGGACTTGAGATACCTGTATTATGAAATTGAATGCAGTACCAAGATTGCAAGAAAATTAAAAAGCGCTTGCTGTAAACGTAAGTTTTACTGAAGGAGGAGGGCGGCCTTATTCTTGGAGGATTGGGAAAGGTCCGCGGGGGCGCTCATAAGGCAGGGGCGCTCAAATAGGACGAATACGGTATGTGTTTTTATCTAATATTGCAATAAAACCATTAAACAATCACACACCACACCGTTTAATGATTTTTGAATTCTAAATCAATGCACATTATCTCAAATTTTCATACCATGATATCGGTGCAGAATTTTAAGAGGACCTCAAGATTTCAGCATAGAATTTCAAGAGGATCTGAGATATTAAATTGGCACAGGAATTCAAGGTACCACTACTAACAAATTCAAAGCTCAACTGTCACTAAAATGAAACTCCAAACCAAAATAATGTCAATTAAATGTGGGATTCCAGAAATATAGGTCACTAAAACTCAAGAAATAGGTTTATGTAGGTCAGCCAACAATAACTTCTATATGATGAAAGACATTTATTGCCTTGTGTGGGATTGAGTCTGAAATTTACAGCCCCTCTCATCCTGAGCCTCCCGAGAGAACCACTGGGAGAACAGTGGGCTTTATTGCTGTGTTCAATCGAGAGAACCACTGGGAGAACAGTGGGCTTTAACTCACCCATTCTGTGTTCAATCGAGGTGAGTCGCTATTGATCCCAAGGTTCCACTACTTTCAATTTTTCCTTTGTGTGAAATGTCAGATTCATCTGGGGGTTCAGCTTATTAGATTCTCTGTAGAAATAAAGGACATGCCATCTTGCCTCACTTTGTCAACTTCCATTAACAGGGTAAACAGGCTCCATTATCCTTTATAGTGACCTGCAAAGAAAATTAGCAGATATGCTTACTAAATCACTTATGGTGTGTACTAAAGCTGCAGCCCCTCCCCAGCCACAGTCATCACACTTACCCACAAACACACAAAATTAAAATCTACTGACTGGCTGATTGGGAAAAGCTTTCAGCGTTTGATTGAGAAAAGTCATGTATGCCAATGTGTAGTAATTTTCACACTTCCATTAATATGCGCAAAACTCCTTCTCTATTGCATGTGTGAACAAAAGAGAAAACTAGAATACTGTAAAGGGGGAAATATTTGAGTGGGTTTTATTTTTGCTATATTTGAGAATATATTGATGATCGTGAAAATAAAACCACCGTGAAGTGCTGTCCAAAGTAATATGAGGTAATGAGTTCATCTATTTCAAGGGCCAGGTTTATCCGCAAAATTTAAACCATCGCGAAATACCAAACGATAGCCCCATGAAATTAAAGCCCTTTACAGTACTCAAAATAGGCTGTCATTAATCTGAAGATGTCATGAATTTGCAAGTGACATATCCTCTCACACCTCAAGATAACGCAAGATTTCTTCTCAAAAAATGACAAAAACAGAGACCAGTGGGTCACATTGCTCACCCGAGTCAATATCCCAACTTCTAAACTTTTAACCTATTGCATATAGTCATGAGGGACATGACCGGACAACAAAACAATGCTCCATAAAGACCTCTATTAGTAACCTATATACACGTATAATGCCGGTCATTGGTCTAAAGTGAATACATTAACATTTACAAATTTAAATCTACAAAATATAAGGATCATTTGATACTCATGCAGTGCATGAATGCATGTCTTCTGATTGTCCTACATATATCACCTAGTGTGGCCCCCATTTTTACTCTGGGGTAAATTGATATGAATATACATTTCAATCGAATTGCACATCATACAAATATTCAGAACAAAAAGTAATCTTGTTGCTTTGAAATATAATTTTCTCTTATACATTCTTGCTCAAAATTTGATAATTTTTTGTGCCTCAATGCTATCATATGATTCCATTGAAACACAATCTATAATAATTTACCCACTTCTGCATGGTCTTTCCACATTAAAATCTCTGATCATGTCACCACATTATTTCCAATCTATTCAACTCACATTTCTGTTCTGTCTGTAGCAATCAAATCATAAAATCATTCACCACATTTGAGACGTCCTTCGTGAATTGTGGGTTTTTATGATAAATATCATTTTACCATAAACACTCATTATCAACCTTCTGACATATCTCTAGAAGTACATGCATCCTTTACTTAGAAAAGTCAGGTGTACCACAGATCGGAATTAAGAGCTATTTGACGATTAATCTCATGCAATAATCGCCCATCAACCAAACTTTTTCTGTATAGAATGTAATTAATAATTACCACGTATTGTATTTTCCGTCCTTATACATTTACCAATCTCACAGGCTACTGAACAGAAATCATGTAAGAAAATGCTATTCATTAAAATATTACACAAGTCACTACGTAAATGTAAAATGTTCAATGGTTTATTAAAAACCATTCAGACTACCGATACAGAAATACCCTCTACGAGTTTTAAACATGTTGCTTAAATCTATAATATGAAAGACTCATTTCCCACTTTCCCACAATCTCCATTTCCAAAGAAACCTATGTAACGTTATATAGCGACAATTGACGTGATATAATTGAAAGATGCTTTTTAATCCTGTTAATATGGTTTGAAGCAGCAGCGAAACGATATAGCAGCACCTACTGTAACTGAACAGAGGAAAAATGTCAATCTTACCAATCAGTGTGGCTTCTAATCCTCTCCCAATCAATGTCTCTGCAAGACTGAATCAAGCACTATTTACTACAATGTAAAACAAATGTCGATGGCTGTGGCCCCCGATTGGATGATTCAGAGGATGGTGCTGGCTTGTAGGACCGCATCTATTGACCACCGTGTTGTGTATAGCTATACCTTATTATCACTGTGCGACTCTTCCGTGGTGATGATCCTATGTACAGAGTGGGCGAATTTTGCCAATAACATTCTCAGTATATCTCAGTGTGTACGTATATATATGTATATATTGTATGTATATATATATGTATCTATCTATCTATCTATCTATCTATATATATATATATAAATATCAACACACAGAAAAATAAGTCAGTATTGGAAACTCACTTAAATCTTGCCCTAAAACAGTGTGAGTATGAGGCAAGTGCATGTAGAAACCCCCGTGGCTGAATCTCACACCAATCTCCATGTCAGGTGAAGAGATCCAAAAGATCACATCCTCCTCTGACAATTAATTTCTTAATTAAACAAAATCCAGCAGCTCAAATCACCTGCTCTGGACAAACCTTCCCAAACTTCCAACTGATTCAATCACATTCAGGCTCTGTGTCGCCGTTGTAGATGTAAGCAGTACAGAGCTGTATAGTGTGGACCTCCAGATTCAATACAAGTATTTCTCTGCCATGTTCACACTGAATGCAAGTTGCCATGTTCTCAGAATTTCTGTGGATGATGGCATGTCAAGCGTGATTGTCAGTCACCCAATTTTAATGAAGAACTCTCATCAAGGAATTAATGGATATTCTTAAAAATTCTAAGAAGGCATAGCTTTGAGATTTAAAGACTCCATAGGAATTTGCAAATATATGTTCTAATATAATGAAGAAAAAAAAATGTGTGCTTAAAGAAAACTTACTAATCTGCAAACATGTAATATTAAATAGATATCGAGAATGTCACACCGTATCAATGCAATTACTTGATTGTTCAGTTTTAATTAAGTGTCTTCAAAAATGTATTCACTTCCTAATTATGGCAAACACTTTCATGACCAAATCTATCGGATTCTAGGCTCGAAACAATTGACCAAGTTTCTTGCGATAATTACGTATAACTGCTCTGATGTTACAATTTGCAATTTCCCCAACAATAGTCACTCCGAAATGGAAGCATAGCAGCATTTTAATGATTATTGATCTCTAGGCACTTAAAAGGTAAATGTAAGGAGTAAATATCTTATCTCAATCTCAAAATAAACCCAGATAAAAACAAATTACACAACAAATGTCACATCGATAGTGTAACACCACAAATACTAAAGATAGCTTGTGTAACGTGTAGCGTTCATCCATCCAGATGCTGACCATCCACGCTCTCCGTTGCTTAACTTGCAAGAGAGAGACTCTACCACATCGCCAGAAAAGCTAGCCAACTAGCGAGGCAGTATATAAGTTCCCTTTATACTGTCCGCTACACTTCCACCCACTCAGGGAAGCTTCATCCCGAAGCTTAGCAATGGGCCCTCTCTGGATGCTTAGCACCTGTTCAGCAACGGCATTCACCATTTTTGACAGCATGCAACCAATGTCGTCCCCATGCAGACGAAACCACGTCTATACATGGACACTAAGTCCCAGCTAGAGCTCCACAGAGACTCTACCTGACACAGGTCTTCCGCCAAACACCAGTCACTACGCTGCCACCAATTTGTAACATGTAGCGTTCACCCATCCAGGTACTGACCACGCTCACCATTGCTTAAATTGTGTGATCAAGAGAGAGAGAGAGAGAGACTCTACCACATCACCAGAAAAGCTAGCTCAATGGCAAGGCAGTATAAGTTCCCTTTATACTGTCCACTACACTTGTGACAGTCTGTCTGTAATCACAATTTACATGTGTGCCCTCTATAGTAGTGATTCTTACAAAATTAAATATCATTTTCTATCTAAAAATTATATTTAGAAATGGTATTGAATCATGTTACAAATTAATCTACTCACTGGTACCTTACAAGAGTAACCTCCTTTCCAAAACATTATAAAATGGAAGAAATGATATTTCACCTTATTTTAAAGAAGAAATATGCCTACAGAAGCATTGAATATATTGTCATTTGCCTACAAAAAAATTATTTAAATCAAAGACTGAAAATTTTAGATCAATACCATATTTTTGAGTTTAAATTCAAGATCAACATACAACAATAGAATTGGAGAAATGTTTAAAACCAGTTTGGGAGGAAATCCCATAAAAAAGTAAACTGCATTTGAATGCAATTTCTGGAGAAGCTATTAGAATCGAGTCATCGAGGTACGTCACC